>JAQIWO010000304.1:0-16116 GCA_034695405.1 Entomobrya muscorum
CTTAACAATATAAGCATGTGTATTAGGCAATTGCTTTTAAAATCAAATATCCCAACACAATCCAATAAATATTTTGAACATTTCTAAAAAATGATCCAATAATCTGATGTTAAGATACGATAGAGAAAATGTTGTGCCAATGGACAGGTATCTTCGTTTGCCATTGCAGCGGCAGCCAACCTTATATCTGCGCTAGGTTTTGATCTTAGGATACTTTTTTGAATATTACAATTGGTAGGTTTTTATAGCATATAGTATGTTTATTTTATAGTTTAGCAGCGAAATGATTACTTGACGATTTCACTCTTTTATGCTGAGTTTCCTCGTTTATTAAACATAAGCTCGTTAAACGCGAAACGAAATGAGCAGATATGTGATTTGGGTTCTTTTCTACAAACAAAATTATCCCCAACCCGTTTTTAACGACTCAACGCATTAGTCAATCACAGAATTTGGAGATTTTTGGGGATTGGAAAGTTGCTTAACTTGAAATTATATTTGATTTCACTGTCTAGTAGTCATTTTTTATTGATATTTTTTTTGCATCACTATTTATATTTATTCCTGTAACCAAATTTGCTAAAAAATAAAAAATACCCTGAATGATTCTGTTTAGAGTCTGATAATCGTGATTAAAAAAAACATGAAATAAATAAACCGGTTATTTTTTACATAATTGGTTGCAAAACTTGTTTTTCAACTATGCATTTATCCCTGAAAGATATATCTTCATGTCACAAACACTTTTGTTATTGTTTTTATGAAACGTTTGTTATGTCAGCAATTAGTAATCCGTCCATGAAATTTTTTCTGTGTCTGGTAGGGTTTAGTTTTGACCTTTAAAAAAATAATACGCATTAAATAATTTCCAAAAATGTTTGCCATACGAATACAAAAATCTCACTCTCTTTCTCTATCACAATCATATCTATTTCATTCTCTCTACCTCACTGTCAAAAACGCTGCTTAAGCTTCAATATATGTGGCCCAAAACAGAATTTTTGTAGTGGTGCAAGTTTACTCAATTGAATCATTGCCTAGCATTCGTTTGCTTTAAATGCAAAAGTATAAATATGATTAAGACATGTCACAAACTAGTTGTGCCAGTGTTCACTCACACGCAGAAGTTAACAATCAAGGTATGTTTTATAAATGCTTTTGATTCAAAAATGTACAATTAGCATTAACATGTACAATAATTATAAACTATATTTATTTTAAATACAAAATGTTTTTCTGGCGTTTCAAGTTTTCTATTCTGGAGCCATTTATTATTTATTTGTGCATTTAGCTGCTGGAATTGAAATTATCTGATTTTATCGACAATTTTAATTAACGCTGAACTAATGTTTGTAAAACAACGCCATCTGATAAGGCGAAAACAAAGTTAATTGCCAAAATACATTGAATGACTACCAATTATTATGTTAACCGTGCCAAACTCTAAACAAACCAATTTAAACAAAATTTACATTTTTAGAGAGCAATATAACGTATAGAAGGGCAGTCACACACATGAAATAAATAAACCACTTATTTTGAATATAATACTTTGCCAACTTGTTTTCTGAATTTCAGATTTTGCATTTATTTTGGTCTGGGAGGGTCTAAAGCAGTTCCAAAAAGTTACACAGCAAATTTTCCCCAAAGCCCAATGATACATAAGTAGTAAAGTTTATCTCAGTTCTCAATTTCACATTAACTTGAATAGTTCTTATTCATATAGCAAGTTTTTTTTATCAGAATTAAGATCTATTTACTAAGCTTCTTGCTCAAAATTTCTAGATCGTGGTTTTAATAAATATTTTACAAACTAAGGTCGATGCAAACAAGTGGAAATAAGCAAATTGAAACTTTGAAATAAGTAATTTACAGATTTAACAACTGGCAAAAACTAGTAGAGGCGGCATGCTCTCCGACATTGAAATATTAACACTTAAAATTCACGCTTTCACTTTTGGCTACGCCTGGCCGTTTCCATTTCTATGGAATCGGGACTTCACCGCTTTCGCATGGAATACTTCCCGAGCTTCAAAAATCTGTACAACGCTTTCCTTCTTTTCAGCGCTCTTATACGCAACAACCAATCTCGGGGTAATCTTGGAATACGAGGTATTGCATCCATCTGCCATCTACCAAAGATATAACCTTCTCATTCACTTGTTTGTTGCGATGTGCATTCTTTGTGTTTGGTATAATCTCTATATGTGCAACAGAACTGAAATGGTTCCAGCATATAACGGCTTTCTCAAACTGTAAGCATCTCTTTCTAAAATGCTGACGAATAAAAAACAAATCAATGTAGATCCAACTCCCACAAACATTTGTCTACTCATTGCGGCCTTAGGAGCTGGAAGTATACCCCTTGCAGTCGGTGTTGTATCAATTTTAGCTGACGTGGATGCTTCATTTTTTGTACTCGAAAAAATATTAACAAGCCCTGAGCAGCGCAGCGTGCCAGTAATTTTGGGATCTTAAATTCTTCGATTATTTCTGAATGTCATATTATCAATTGATGTATGTAGACACGGGACTTTCTTTTTTATCAGTTACTTTATAGGTCTTCAACGTTTGCCATATCTCATGCAGATATATATTTCTGGTAAATTTACATTGAAAGAGTTTAGAATCTATTATTCTGCATTTAGGATCTTAAAGCAGATGGCGGAACTGTACATGAGACTTGTTATTTATATTGGGTTTTCGTATAGTTTCTGGGCTATCATTTGGTGTATTTGGATTTGCGTAAGGTCATCTTTGTTTTTCACCTCACCCGCTTTTTATGCATTTATGGCAATCGCGACAGTGGTCATTTTAATAATTTGTGAATTGATCTTGCCAAATTTATGCTACTGTATGGATCTAGCAGTACATGTAGTTAAACTTCATAGATTAAGGTGTAAGCTGAAACTAAGAAAGTGTTTAAGATTTGAGGATAAAATCAATGCTAAATTATCTTTTGCCATCGCACCAATTCAACTCAAATACGGATGGTTTATGACGCTGGATAGTGACTTTTTCAAGTGGTATTTTACTTGCTTGGTGGAGAGAACTTTTGACGTTCTACTTATTTTAGATTAGGAGTAAGTCTTGATATATATGCAGCTGTGTGCATACTAATAGTTTTTAAGTATTAAAGTTAAATTTTAAATTTTTACTATAAATCTTAGTGTAAACAGGGAACCCTTTCGTTTTTATGTATTTTTGATTACATAATTGCCTTGTAGCTATTTTAATCCTTACATACACTAAATTCTATAGACTATAACTTTACTTTTAGATTAAACTAGAAGTTTAGAAGATACTTCTTTACGTATATAAAACCTGATTACATGTTTAGTATGTTTGCATAATATCAATTGGTTAAAACCAAGAGATAACTAAATATACAACCGGTTTAAAGGATTTGTATGTTTATGATTATGTTTCTACATAATAATTTTATTTAACTAAAGCAATTGCATTATATGTAGTTTTGTAATAACCGAAGTAAAACGGTAATCTAGGAACGAAACTGGAAGCTGTACTCATTTTCTTCATTTACATCATGCTCGCTCAAATTATCTAGTCATAACAAGCGATCCATTAACGCGAAATTATTTTTTATTATTAACATCATGTACTACAATTCCAACCAACCAACTTTAAGCAAATATTTGAATTGCATACGTATATTTTTAACAACTTTACTTTTCAATTATTTGTTTATTAATTGTTTTTTTTAAATTTTAAATTTTAAATTTTAAATTTTAAATTTTAAATTTTAAATTTTAAATTAAACTAAACATCTGCTGATGAAAGTTGCAAAAACAAAAGAGACATGTTTTTGTCATCACATGATTTTCTTTTAAAATTTAAATTTCACTTGATGACTTTTTAGCTTGTTTTTAATATCAAACATATAAGACAAATAATATAATATTTAATGGCTTATGATTAATTTGATGACTTGTTTGACTTCAAGTAAAATGTAAAAAAACATAAATAGCTCTAAATAATTCTGTTTTTATTATGGTAGCAATGCAAAGCTATAAACAAAACGTTTTAAGCAAAAATTTAAAGTGACATAATAGTAAACGATATAACGTATATCTATTCCATCAGCCACATGAAACAAATAAACCAATTATTCTGAATACGTTTTGCTGCAAAACACTGTTTTGAACTTAATTTTTGGGTAATGCATTTATTTTGTCTGGATGGTTTATAAGCTATTAATAAAGTTACGCAACAAATCATGCCCGAAACCCTTAGCAGTATAAGTCGCAAAGTTTATCCCAGTGTCAAAAGTGCTGCTAAAGATTGTGTGGTCATTTTAGTTTTAGTTAATAAATTACTTGTATTTTTGTAGTTGTAGCCGATCTTTTGAACTAGTTGAAAAATTTAGGATTTATTCTGTAACCATATTGCTAGCAGAACCAGATATTGCCTTTAATAAATCTTCTAGAAATCAAGGTTTATACAAACAGCCGTAATATCTGCAGCAACAATTCTTTCAAAATTTGAAGATTCATACACATTTAAATGTCATCAGATATAAAATCAGCTAATTCACAAAACGTATTTAAGCACATTTATTTGCCGCTTCAGCATGAAAGGAAGAACATTTAAGAATTTACTCCAGTCTGTTTCAAATCATCAACTGACCTTATAGCTACCGGTTGCTTTGATAACAATATACCGCGTAAAAAACTAGTTAAGGCAGCATGCTCTCCGACATAGAAATATTAACACTTAAAATTCATGCTGTCACTTTCGCTTACACCTGGCCATTTCCATTTAAGTGTAACCAGAACTTAACCGCGTTTGAATGGCATACTTCAAAATCTTCCAAAATCTGCACAACAGTTTCCCTTTTGTCCTTACTTTTATACTCAATTACAAATCTCTGGGTAACTCTAGAGTACACAGTTCTTCACCCATATCCCATCTACTAAAAAGTGAACGTTGCCATTCACTTGATTTTAGTGGTGGGTTTTTCCTGTGTTTGGTATAATCTCTATGCATGCTACAAATCTGAAGTGCTTCCATCATATAACAGATTTTTCGAATTGTATAAATTTTATTTGAAAAACATGCCTGGTAAAAAACAATCTGAAAGTGGGCCAACTATGACAAACATTTGTCTACTCATTGTGACGTTAGAAGGCGGATTTATACCCTTTTTACTCGGCCTGGCTTTAGTCACATCTGACGCGGATGCTTCATATTTTGTTTTTGAAAAAATATTGCCAAGACCTGAGTTGAGGAGCGGGCAGGTAATCTGGGGATCCTTAATTTTTCGGTTGTTTTTGAATGTTATTATATGGCTGGATCCGATTCGACATGCAATTTTCTTTATTGTTTGTGGGTTTATGAGCCTTCCACGTTGGCAGGATTCGATGCAGGTGTTTCTCGTAGAAAAGCTAAAATTAAAGAATTTCAGACTCTATTTCTCCGCATGCATAATTTTAAATCATATGGCGGAATTATACGTCAGGATGATTTCTTATCTTGGGCTGTTCTATGGCTTCTGGGGTATAATTTTGGGGGTTTGGGTATGCGTCAGGACATCTCCGCTTGACATTTCAACACCTCTTTATTACCTCATGACCGGCTTGACTGCATTTGGAATAGTGCTGAATGTAGTGGTTTTGTCTAATCTTTGCTATAGTATGGATTTGGCAATGCATGTTGTTCAGATTCATAAGTTAAAGTGTAAGCTGAAACTAAGAAAATGTTGGAGATTTGAGGATAAAATTAATGCTAAATTTTCTGTAGCTATTGAACCAGTTCGAATCACATATGGATGGTTTATGACGATGGATAGTGGGTTTTTCAAGTGGTATTTTACTTGCTTGGTGGAGAGAACTTTTGACGTTTTGATTATATTTGATCAGAAGTAAATATTGAAGGACAATATATACATACGTTGTGAGATGAAACAAAATATTAAGATGTTCATGAAGACAGAAATGAAAATTATTTTTACATATGAAGAGGCAACGATTATATGTTTTATTTTGGAAATATAAAAGCACCCCAAATGTGGTAAACAGTTAAATAGCTAAAAAATAGTTTAATATTATTGATATTTAAATCTTAACGAGGAACATTTTTTAAACCTATTTTTGAATATAATTACCTGAAACGGTATAAAATCCTAAAACCCGGACGCTAATCAACAACTCAAAAGCTACCACCTATAGCACAGCCATGAAAAACGGATAATGGTATGTCTAAATGGGATGGGAATGCCACTATTACTATTTAGTAAAAATGATTACTGTTTAAATTTTTAACCACTCCTTTCATAATGAAGCTCGGTCGAACTACCCATTAAAATCTAAACCGTACATATTTTCTGTGTCACAAAATATACTGTTAATGCTTTCATCATCATAATTTTGAGCTTGACTAACTATAGAAACTCTAATGCCAAACAAATTGTATTTCAGTCACAAGTTAATACAAACTCAAAGTAAAATTCTTTATTGAATTTTTATATGATACATATATAAATATTGACGTAATCCAATATTTAAATTGCATTTTGTGTAAAAGGCTATATAGTCAATGTTAATACACTAAAATATCATATAAACCACACTGGTAATATTCAAATGCTAATATCGAGACAAAAAATACATGAATTTCAAAATATTTATAAATGATTTTGTAATCTAAAATCAAGATCTAAAATAGTTTTTCTTAGTTTTAGAACCAGCTCCGTGGAATATAAAAGCTTTCTTATTATGTTTCTGGGCTAATAACGCAAAAATTTTATCTATAGCGATCAAGAATATCGTGCCCGTAAATGACAATAATGGATACCGGTATTTACCGGGGGGAAGTGGTATTTACCGTATCTGGGTAGTAAGAAATGGGAAAGCGGGCAATGTGAGATAAATAAATGCATGATAATTTAATTTTTCCCATTCTTCCACTTCCAATTTTCCTATTTTCCCACTGTAAAAAACGAAACTTTGGGATTTACACATTCTTGATATCGATATGAAGTGCCGGATAGACCAATAAATTGTTTATTTGAATTTTCAATGTTCAAATTGCAAATTAATATGTTTTAGTTTATATCGTTTTCCATTATTTTCGTTCATCACTTTAAACTTTATATGTAGCATGGAATTTTTTTCATAACGTTGGAACATAAAATAAAACAGAGGTAAGAGCAGTGTACTATGAAAATTGAATCGACCGTTTTGAACTTGTTATTTATAGGCACCTTAACCTTATGGAGACAAGTTAAAACATTTCGCTTGAAAGCTTACGTAAACCCTTATAACCGTTCCAGCTATCTAGAAATTATTCTACACTCTGGTTCTAGTCCAAATTTTCGATCCCCAGAGTAACGTAAAAAAAACCAAGATTCAGACTTACGGATTCTTTCATAAACTTTATTCAATTTGAACATTTGAGCCAACATT
The DNA here is from genome assembly GCA_034695405.1 of Entomobrya muscorum. Taxonomy (NCBI): domain Eukaryota; kingdom Metazoa; phylum Arthropoda; class Collembola; order Entomobryomorpha; family Entomobryidae; genus Entomobrya; species Entomobrya muscorum. The sequence continues at coordinate 7,425 of JAQIWO010000304.1, forward strand.
CAATTCTCTTCTACAATGGCTTTTCCACTAACTCTAAAAGTGTTCGATTTTACAACCTGTATTCAAGTTCGTGTGTTCATGCACACCCCTCAAATTACTTGGAACATTCCTCAACAACAATTTGTGATTGAAACACGAAAACGAAACTTTTACCAATGTATACTTTCCATAGCTCTGATAGCAATTAACTTAGTAGCTGCATTTGTGTACTCTCTTGTGATGATATTTGGTATTATAGAAGCTCGAAGCATTTTTGTGGACTATGCTGATCAGCTGTTTTTAAACTTATATACTTTCCTTTATATTTATTAGGCCTACTGTTGGAGCTCACATTTAATAAAAATCTTGATGAACTATGCGTGTTGACCAACTCAGTTTTAAAATTACAATGTAATACTTCCAAGCAAAATCGTTTTTACCAACGAATAAAATGGTATGAAGACCGAGTTGGCTGCTGTTGTTTTTCAATTGTGGCAGCTTTTACGATTGCTACACCAATAATGGGTACTCTAAGTGGGTTGGGCATCTTTAAAGAAGCCATGTATAATCTGGCGGTCGACTACATTGCGCCATTTGAAAGCTCCACCTGGCCTGAAGTAATATTAACTCGTTTTATCTCCGTAATAATTCAAACTTGTGCTTTAACTCAGGTGGTTGCTGGAATACAGCTTATTGTGTGTTCAATGATTACTTGGACAACTATTTATGTTATTCATTTGAAAACTATGTTGCATTTAATTAGACAAAGTAGAATTCAAATTGCTTTGAATATATATAAAAAACTGCTTGTTTTGCACGTCTTATATCTGACGCCGGGCTCACCGATTGCGGCCGTTTTTATGGGAGTGGGATTTTACTTAATGCTAATTTCCGTAAGTTTGAGCATTTACGGCTATCAATTGCTATCAATTTGGGTTTATCCTTGCATTCCATTGGTTATCGGTGTTTGTGTGCTTATGCTGGCTGTCGCTCTACCGTTAGCTTTAAAGTCAAGTGAACTTAGTTTTGAAATTATTTGCCAGCTTAGAAGCAATTGGTTGGCTCTACGAGGCAGAAGAGCTGTGAATAAAAGAGTTGTAATACAATTATGTAGAGTGGAATTTGCATGTAGACCAGTAGGTAATTTGAATAAGGAAAGAGCAACTACATATGTATATTCAATAATTGAAAATTGCTCAACAACTTTGATACTTTTGACAAACAAATTTGGTGCCATGATTTGAACCAGTAGTTATAACGTTAAAACTTTGAAATGATTTGAAGCCAATTTTTATCTTCGGCGCTGAATCTGAAATGTCGCTACGTCAAGTTAATACTACTGCCATCTAATGCAAGTAGCCATCAATAGACGAAGAATGTGAAAATAAGTAACAGCTTACACAAACATCATATATTTTTATGTTCTTTGCGAACCTTTATTTTAGTAAGGTAAACACACTTGAAAAATTAATTTTAGAAGGCCGAATGTTTAACCAACGTCTCTCATACAAATAACTTTAATTCCGTATATTGTGAAGTCATCAGTGTAAACTTGCGATTAAAATAAACATTTATTTAATCCTATTCATGAGGTGGGTAGTTTTGTGCAAACAACTTCAGCTTTTAACATTTCATAAAATTCCAGTATTTCAAATTTTGTATTTTTTTTAACAAATGGGATTTGAAGTATGACGGCATGAGTGGAACATTTTGTAAACTCAGATGCAACGAAGACAACTGAAAAGTATAAAGTAAAATGCTTTTCTACCAAAAGAATGATTTTCTCACGTACGGATATTCCAACTAATTCTCACATGTATAAGATCTCATATTCACATATTATTATTTTAACTTTAGAGGATAAAATTAAATCTGGATGCTAATTACCCGAAAATTCCAAAAGATTTATAAAAAATATTTTATTAAAACAGAGTGACCATACCTTCAAAACAAACAGTAACACTATTAAATTCTGTCATTTAATCAAGGAAAAATAAAGATACTTGTATGCCTTAGGAAAAATAAAAAAACAAGATTTAATTGAAAAGTATTTTTCATGGGTATTAGATCTAATCATCAGTTTAATTTAAAAAATCCCACCAAATTAAAATTGTTTGTAGCGAAAAAGCTAACAAATAAAATAATATAACTTCTGTAATTTTGTATTGAAATTCAGAATATTAGGTTTTAAGAAGCAAGTTATTTTGATTTTTTGTTATCATGAATATCATCACATTTTGAGTTTGTGGCCGTGTTATTTTCCAGTATTGTATCATACGCGGAAAAAGTACTTATTTAAGAAAGTTTATTAAAAAAATTTAAAGCCACATATATCTTAAGTAATAATCTAAACCAGTAAACTCATTTTGTTGTTCATTTCGTAAGTTATCTTTGTTCGCAAAACTACTTGACTATAAAGAAATAAGGTATTTTCCAGCATGAAATACTTTTTTCTTTTGTTTTCGAGCATACCAGTCTTTTATGTACGTTGGTCGCAGCTAGGGCAACTTAGAATAAACTGGTTGAACTAAAAGTTATGTTTGTGTTTCCGGCTTTTGTTTTCCCTTTTTATCCACTTTCTTGTCTCTAGACACTTAGCCAAGTTACTTGATAACTTAACACCTAGACAGTTAACGAGTCATTTAAAAATCTAGAATAGTCAAACTGTGATAACTTTACTTCACGTTACATTAAACTTGTGAAATATTTTTTCCCTTAGTTTTTTCAAAATGGAAGCCACACTAGCCAATAAACTTTTTTAACCTAAGAAGTCAATACATTGAGTTTCGCTTTGCTTGGTTTAGAAAAAAAAATTAAATTGAAATATGGTAAGTTTTTATTGTTAACATTTATATATAACATATTTTAAACATATTTTATTTCAACTTTAAGTCATGGATTCTTAAAAACAACAATTTTATTAATACATTTTGAAACATAAATATTTTAATCGGCTTTTGCTTAAGGCTTTGCTCCAATATACATAAAAACTGGTAGCTCTACAATTGGTTAAACTTAAAAAATGCATACGAATCCTTTATATATGCGTTAACTTACACTTGTATGCTATACGTAGTCTTTGAGCAGTTACAGTCAGTCCTGTACACACTATTTACTACCTAAACTTTCTAAACATGTGTATATGGTGCTTCTATTCTATTTTTTACTGGTTAAACATTTTAAATCATGTAATTTAAAGTCATAACAGCTCAAATTTTCAATTTTTTTTTTTACAAAAATGGACTTTTGGACTTTATTTAAATTAAAGATTTTATCTGCTCATTGTGGAGTTGCGAAATGAAATCGGGAAAAAACCTAAAACGTAAGCTATTTTAGTATTAAAAGTCGTTTTTATTTATAACATTTTTAATAGTGTATTTTTTACTTTTATTTTGAAAAACTCGCTTTATACTAAGCTGATGCCCATTTCTATTAACATGAAATAGTTTTGATTGTTTTAAGCCAAGCAGAAGTAGGAGGGATGAAAACCGAATAAAGTTTCTTATATCAACTAGAAAATATCAAATCTACAAATCCACGATGGTGCCATCTGAATATGTCCGGAAACGCATTTCCCCATTTCCTTGGATCACTCCGCTGTTCATTTTATCTCTCAAACTCTACCGTTCCACCTACATGCATCTTCCCCATGGATCCATGCAAATCGACTCATCGCCTGACAACATGCCACTAATGCGACCTCCCAAGTTCTGCATCTCCACTGGATTCTATCTAGTGCTTTACACCGCGCAGCACATATTTGGCGGAGGAGTTCTCCTGCACATGCTGCTCACTCCAAGCACTCATGTTCTCACAGGATTTGAGTTGGTCCAAATAAACATCTCCATCTTCAATATACTCTGGTCCGTTTGGATATGCAAGTGCTGCCGTCTTGCAATCATTCTAGGCGGAGAAAGGTTCACTTGTGCTGTAAACCAGATCGTTACAGAAAATAAGTCCATCAACCGATCCAAATCCGTCTACAAGGACTACGCGGGAGGTCTCTTGGTATATCTCATGCTTGGCGTGATATTTCTTGGGACTCCGAGCCCGATTGTGTTACGGCTGATCAAAGTGGACATCTGGCTGCTCGTCTTTGAGTACTGCGGATTGAGCCCAAACACAAACTGGCTATCTTGGATTGCATCATTTGTTCTTACATCGGCTGCATTCATACTTGGAGCTAGGGACCTTCTGGTTGTGCTAATTCTTGCATTTGCACTGGTCCTGTCCATCGAAGGTAACTTGAAAAGTATAGTTGCATATGAGAAAGAAAATGATGAGGATATAACAGATGTTCGAGAATATATCGTTCTGCAAATGAAGTTTCAAAGATTGTCCGAAACATACTGCGCGTTTGGCTTATACATTGTCATATTCAGTCAGATTGTACTAACGGTCTTCATTTGGGTTGCTGTAAACTGTGCGAAGCTTGTACCAGTCTTTATGGTACTGACGTTTGCGGCTGCGTTTCTTGGGGGCCTTGGGTTGACGTTGTTTCTGATGCATTTGAATGTAATTGCACGAGAGCAGAGTGAAGATTTGGTAAAGGAAAAGAGAAAAATGTACGGTACTCGTAATAAGAGACGAGAAGGATACATGAAAAGATTGTGGCTTGCGCAGAAAGCGTTGCCAATTAATTGTGGTAGTCGGTTTGCGTTTAGTAAGGATTCAACATTGAATTATTTGGAGGTTCTTAATACCAACTTGACAGATGCTTTGCTTGTGATCACAGTATAAATGACAGATTTAGAGCACTTGGATTGGAAAACGAGAAAATATAATGTTCAAATTATGCTAAATAAATATAGATAGGAAGATGTAAAATTAAAAATTTAAAGTATTGGATGTTCTGGATAATTTAATGATCTGTCAATCGTATGACGTAGGATTTAAGTGTTTAAATTGGGTAAGTATGTTTGAAAATATAAGCAGCAGTTGATGATTCAAATATGATGGTCATAATTATACTTGTAATATATTGGTGTTTAATACCATTAGTTTTATTAGATACTTTATTACACAAAGACAAATTACGTATGCCTATTTAACTAGCGCCTTAAGAGCTTGTTGTTGTTGTTGCTTTAAAAAGTTTATGTAAGTTGCTGCTCTGTACTTGAAATATTTATAATGTATAAAATGTTTGAAAATATAATTTTCTTCAGAACATATTATTTTAGGCATTCCCTTATGATCTCTTTGAAAAACTCATTATGGACAAGATAACATTTTCTGATATCCACAGTGCATACAAATTCTATCGATATAATATGATACGCCTCGTCGTTATGTGCAAGGTATGTAACAATTAACGAATATTTTCAATTCATTAACGTAGACAATCTACCACCTCTAATTGATGTAAGGGTCAAAAACGCCATTAGTTCTCAATCGTTAAATTAGCAGTTACAGAACTTCGAATACTTGTGTACCATTTAACTTGAGGAAAAGAAGATATTGTAATATATGTTCATTGTAATTTGTATTATTTCGTAAGCTTATGAAAATTTCCCGAGTCCAGAGTACCACGACTAACTTTGATACTATCACCAAACACGTGTACCAGTCATTTTTCGTTAAAACCTTCCAGAGTTTCATAATTAAATAAGCATGCAAAAGCTCTCAACCTTTACAGAATGCTAAAATATAAATAAGTATTAATCATATAAAACTGTTTGCTTAAACTGATATACTTTAAAACAAATAAGTTTGCTTGCACCGTATCTTCAAATTTACAGAGAAAATCGTTGCCACATGCACTACAAGAACGATGGGCCCTATTAGTTGAGAAAGGAAAGCCACGGGAAAAAAGACACCTCAATCAGCCAATAGAAAATATTCATAAAAATCACCACTAAAAATCATTCGTAAGTATGACGTCACACCATGCTGCAATGTTTTGCTAAATACAATAGAGTCTTTGATTTTGATTTTTAGTCATTGATCAACAGATCTACTTTTATTTGATACGAAGCAAGCGTTGAAGTCGAAGGCAATTTTAGAAGTCTTTTCCTTGGAATAGAAAGTATTGTAATCTTGATAACAATCTGATATTTTTAATTTAATATTTGTAATGCAAAATACAAAACAATTTGTCTGGGTATTTATGAGTATAACTACATTAGCCGATACTGATTTGCTTGAATACTCCAAACTTGTACTTCATATCTAGGTCTAGTAAATCCACTAATTTAATTAATTTGTTTCAATAAAGGCAATTGGCAAAAGCTAAAGCCGTATATAGTACTGATTAACTGCATGGTTTTTATATGTCTTTACTATGTATTCTATAAGCACTTTACCTTATTAAAAAGTTCACCATCATACACTGAACAAAGTAACAAAATATTTCTTATTATCTAATGTCAATTTCATATTTAAATTAATTTTTTATTACGACTTGTTTTCAACTACAACAAGCAACTTGTTTGTCTGTGTTCACAGCAACAACAAAAATGATTAAAAACAGCACCATTATAAATACATTACAATACATTTTATAGCCTTGTTACATGATTCTTCTCAAAAGCTTCTACCAAATTTACATAAATTTTTAATGCAGTTCTAGATGTAGCACCACTAACAAATTTTACAAGTCTCCAAGTAAGCCTAACCAATTGATATATTATTTCGCACAGAAACGCAACCGCAGCCAATAAAAGGCCAGCTCCTAGTATGCAAAACAATACAAGAATGTTACCACTCATTTTAGCTGCTTTTGGATGGTAGGATGTCATGTTTTCCAGAAGCTCGTCGACGTTATCCCCCTCACCCAGAAAACGATTCCACCAGTCCATCAACCCAGATTCTGCAAGCCCTTTCATACGCTTGACCAGAGGAAAGGTCACCGGTCCGTTGAAGTCCATTCCAACTGTAAACTTAGCATACGCCTCCTTACCAATATCCACCACCAAATGTCCATGTCGGTGTAAATGCTTTGCAAACTTAATGCACAGTATTTTAGGAAGAATCACCGCCGTTTTATTGCATTGGTTGACATCTTTTAGAAGTTAGGCTTCCTCGAGAGCATATACCTCTTCAGTGAAAGCTTTTTTCAGTGCCGTACTGAAATCTCTTTCGGAATCGGATACCTCAAGTACCCCACCTTTTCTTAGACGATCAAGCTCTCTAATGGATTCCATAATTATCCTGGTCAAATTTTCATGTAGGCTTGTGAAAAGCTGCAGTGGTTTCGTAAAAGCATCACTGTATGGTCTGGGTTTAGAGTTTTGCAATACTTCCGAAATGACTGTCATTTGTACAGGTTTATTGCAATTTTTACTTTCAAGTCCTAAAGAATGGGAATCTCCAACCTCATAAAAGGATTTAGAAAGATGAAATAAATTCCCAGCTTCTAATTTAGCTTTAGTATCCGTTCTACGTTTTGCCATCCACAGAGAAATTGATGTTGTTCTCGTATAAGTTGAGAAATTGTCATCCCTTAAATCTTGAATGGTTTTGTAGCGCAGAGGTTTCCTGTCGGTGATCATCTTGTAAACATTTGTATTTTTGTAGGCGTTACTTAACACAATTCCAGTTAAGAGTAGGGCAGCCATGAGCCATCTTAGTCTTAGGGCCTTTGTTTTTTCTGAAGGAAATGGGTCACCTTGTTCCAGCAACACGCGTACAATAGATAATAAATTGCTCGTATTTTTTGCAAAACCCACATGCCAACTTGCTGATGTTACTGGCCACAGGATTTTCCATGCGATATACAAGAATGGTACAATTACTGAGATTCCAATCCAAACAAATTTATCAAAAACGTTGACAAGTTCTTCAAACTGAAATGAATTACTTCCTCGTTCCCCACAGCTCACAAAGTGTATGTTGGCGAGAGAATTATTTAAATAAATGGGATATACAATCGGCATTTTATACGAATTTCCAGTTGAACTTACAAGGCGTGTATTCAAACTGGAATCGTGCTTGTCAAAAATTTCATAAAGTATTTGGTCGATTGGCAAACTTTTCCCGTTTATGCAAAGCGTAGTCCACGACACGTGATAAGAGTAATTGCGCATTACTGATAGCATCAAGTGAGCTTGCGCATGGCTTAGTCGCTCTTCCAAATCTTTTATTTTTAGATTTGTCGTGGTAAAAGAACTGGTGGTCAGGGAATAGCTATTTTCGCAGTATGACACGTGTCTCTCAATTCCTCCAACGGCTTTCCCCAAATCATCTGGGTTGAGGTTAGGATTGCGAAAATGTAAAGACATGTCCGCATTTGGCATGTTTACTAATTCACCAAAATCTAATGACGACCATGCATCAATTTCCAGATGTGACAAAGTGTAGTGACTTAAGCAACTTGAGCAAAGCTTTACAAAATATACGCTTGTCACCATCGAAATACTGGTTTCCGGTTGTCTATTTGTTGTAGCAAACATATAAAAGTCTAGTGAAGGCATCACGCTTTCACTGTAAGTTTGCACGTCTTTAGCCCATGAAACCAATACGCTAGCTGATGCTCTGTCCAATTCATTTTCAGTTTGATGTCCCTGAGAATCATGAAACTGTCCTACTAAGTCAACATACAGTCTAAAGGTCGTAATAAGAGTCGCTCTAGATAAGTTATATGGTCCATACCGAAAAATATTTGGGTAAAAGAGATGAGCGTCGTCATTAAGTTTTGTTTTGCGTTCCAGAAATAAAAGAAGTTGGACCTGACATATCCATGGTTTTGAGAAATGAGCGATCTGTAGAAAGTTAA
>JAQIWO010000305.1:0-16082 GCA_034695405.1 Entomobrya muscorum
TGTAAAGTTAATTTTCTGTGTCGGTGTTATCCATATTGTTGTAATGACGCGACTTTCGTCGATAAGGAGAAATAAATGCTGGCCTAGAATATGTTTCAAAATATATTTATGAGCATACAATTATTTTCTTGCTGTATAATCGTAACGACGTTTGAAAGGCAATTGCACAAGGTAAAATTACCTAACCATCATCAGATATATTCACACTGCGCTTCTTAGTTGCATCAAGTAAAAGGATATTAATAAGGATAGTGCCAAAGGTACTTTATAAAATCACAGGATCACGGGAGAGGATCAAATGTCGATGTGTCTGTATATCTGTACAGACGATATCTAAACGACGCTCTATACGATTATCAGCAAACTTGGTGTGTAGGTTCATAGGGTCATACGGAAGAAGCACAATGATTTACATTCAAATCGGAGAATATTGACGGTTAAAACCGTTACATGTTAAAATTAAATACGCATTATATACGGCATGTAATATATCATTCGAAACGGATTTTGACACTGATCATTTGACATAAAAATATTTTAAATTTTTTTACCAGTATTTTTTTTATTATTTAAATAATATTTGATATATTGTATATTTTTTAGATACCAGACATGGTCCAACTGGCAGGATGCTAGCAATTTAAAGTCTTGAAAATTCGGATATGCTTAATTGAAATACTTTCGAGCACCCCAAGCAGTTGGAGCATCTCTTTTAGCATTACATAAAACCCAACCAAACCAAAACCAAATTCCGCACATACATAAAAATTCCTTAAATTTCTCAGCAGTAATAAAATATTTAATCATCATATGTAAAATGGCATTTACCGTCACATTTTTTTCTTAATTTTTACGGCTTATACTGCAGACTTTTAAACCTGGCTCATGTGTATTGTGAAGCCAGCCTGATAAAGGCTTACAATCTATTAAAAAACGCCCTATTTCTTTTTATATTTAACTATAATGGGCTATCAAATTCTTTATTAAGGTTTCAAAATAAAATATGTAAAGATTGAAGCTGGGAGTTAACGCACCATTTGGCTATTAATTTATTGTATGTACTTTTGCATAAACTGTAATTAAAAATCAATTCATTTTCTAGAAGACCTATACTCCACTGGCAATGCAACCACGCACTAATCTAAGGTTCTGATATTAGTATCTGATGATGGTTACAACTTAATTTTCCATCACACCACCAGTGGGCTTTATATACCTGTGATTCCTACGTTATCTTCTTTCTAAATAAAATATTTAGGGCGTTTTAAAGCAAGGATGTTTTCATTAAATAATATTTCCAACTTAGCACTTACTGCAAAGTGCAAACATAAACAAAAAATCATAAAAATGTTTAATATGTATACTTCACGCATTTAAATTCATGAGATCAATGGCAAAAAACCAAACAAAATATAAAGTCAAACTATTTACGATTTTTTAAAAGGTAAATATTAAAAAAATGTTAAATTGCTTTAAAGTAATGTAACTAATCCATCAATTATTGGAATCCGATCACATTAAGTAATTATTTTTAAACTGGAAAAATAACACTTTGCTTGTCCTCCAATCAGCGTTTTTGTTTTTTCCGCTGCAATCACAAAACTCTCATCAAACAAAGTCCAATGTAAAATAACATTGAATTTTGAAGAGCATACGTCTTTTTTTCAAGTCAGTGGGCAATATGTATTAATTCAAATTGGTAATAAACAGCTGGAATATTGTTATGATTTGTTTATCTCTGTGAGTCTGAGCTCGTTTAAGGTTGACATGACGTGACGCAAGTTATGTTGTCAAACAAACCATTGAAAATGCAATGCCATTTAATTTTTAAGTCTGTTTGTATGTAATATTTTGCTTGTAGCCGCACTGCCAGAACTTGACGTCTAAAATGTTCAATCAAATCTTATTCTTACGTTTCCCTAATAAATTACATTGCAACATTTTGCTTAAAATTCTAAGTTTTGCGTGCTTACTTCCCAAATGCCCATATAATGCTCCTGGTTGTCACATATTTTTGTCCGTGTCTTTTAGCATTGAGCATTGCATTTATTGAGCATTTCAAGAAAAACCATTTCCAGTTTAGTTTCTTTATGAAATTATCATTTTGCAAACTAGGGAGAACGAATTCACATTTGGCGTAAGCGAAACTGATAAGAAATTGCGATGAATAAGTATTTGTTAAAGGATGGCAATTCTGACCTGCCTCGTGTCTATTTTAAAAATAAATTTTCTTGGTTCTTACTTTGTATGTAACTTGCGAATAATTATCCTGATTCTGCCTACAACTTGTTCTGCGTATTTATGGCATAGGCGAATTATCTATTCTTGTCTTCGTCAGCAGCACAAAAATGTTTTGAATGATAAGATAACATTCGCAACGGTGAACCCAAGGGCCACGTCGCATGCTTCACGAATAATTTCTTTATATTTTCTGATTCAGACAAATACATGCATGCGTAACTAATAGTAATCTAAGTAAATTAAAGTAAGTGAAATTTGAGTGGAGCGGCCAATGCTACTAATGTATTGGCGCACACGTGTCCAGTTCACACCATGTCTCGCTCTGGAGGAATCAATAAGCTTTTTTATTGAATAAATGACTATACATTTTCCATAGGTTCTGAAAAAACATATTTTGGACAAGATCATAGAGTTGATAAAATATAGATATTTTAAAATTAAACGTAGCAAACGAAAGAAAAGTTTGAGACATCTTATGGCAATTTTAGTTTCCAAAATCGTGCCCACTTGTCTGTCAAAAATCACGTATTATCCATATTATACCATAACAGCAGCGAATTTCGTGCCTACTCATTTCATATTCAAAATTAAAACCTAAATTAAATGATAGGTTGATTAGTCGTCGAGTCATAAAAGACTGCGTATTACAACCATACAAATGTTTTCACTTCTCATTCTCACATCATTGAACTCTGATGTCACCTCTCTTAAAGTTAAATTTGCGTGGCTATTTAATTAAAATTAAAACATTATTTAAAAGTAATAAGTATGAATCGCGGAATTCATGTCACGGGCAAAAAATGTAGGCTTGAGTATAATTAAGTGAAAACGATGTATATAATTTTGTTGGGTTAACTTACAGTTCAAATTTCTTGGAGTATCCTCTCACTTTTGTATTCAAACATCGTCATCCAAGAAAGAAGAAGATATCTGGCATTGGTAGGAATCGCGAAGATCATGAGTAAAATCTTTTTGTGGCGTTAAAATGAAATTTGGCACCAAATTTCATGAGACGGGAACGAGGAGGACAAAAAAATTACACTGCTATTCTGAAGACAAGGTTGTGTTAGTTTTTAAATTGACAAAACCTCAGCGGGTCTGAAAATTAAAAAAAAAATACAACGGAAATTGGCAATTCAAATCCCGCTTAGCTTGTCCCAGCTGTTTACCGTCCTACCAATTGTCAACTCATATAATCTGAAGATCACACGTCTGCTTTTATTAGAAAATAAAACGCTGGCGGCGTTCTGACATGACATGTTATAATTCAATATTGCCGTGAAAAAAAGAAAAAAATTAGCATGGAAAACAATCGGAGGAAGCATGTAAATTATTTTTGTTTGTGGAAGAGCCATTATGAAAATTAATATGAGGATATATTTCACTTTCCCAAAAAAGCCATACTTGCAACTATAGTATCATAAAAATGCGTATGCATAAAAAACTACCGGATAATTTAACTGCATTTATTACACATGTTCATAAAAAAGAAGACTTTGACAAAAATGCTGATACCTCCACTAAGCAATTAAACAAAACGGACGATCACAATGTTTACACGTAAATTGCAGCAATTCAACATAATTGACAACTCGTTTATATGGATATAATGTTTCCATACTAATCACCAGCTGATCTGGCAATCGTAATCCAGAGTTGAGTATTAAGCACCCAAAACACACTTGGCCTAAAAAATCTTCGAATCTAAATCTAAACGTAAAACTTTCTGTTCTGTTGGGTTGTATAATATTGCAAATTATACATAACTTACATGTGGATTTGTGTGTTCGCAACAATGCAACTTAATATCCCAAAGAATTGCAAACGATGAATTTCGCATTATATAGTCAGCTCAAATGTGCCAGAGAAAATATTATTCAAGTTTTTAACCTCCACCCAATTCCACCGTACATTTCAAACTGCATTGAAAAATCATAAAAATTTACAGATTACAAGCTATAACCTCGTATCAGTAGCCTAAAATATTTAAATCGTTGAAAAAAGGTTGTAGATTAATTGGGCAGCTTATGCGTCTATGTCGATGTAGCATAGCGTAAAGCATCGTTAGAGCGCCATCAAATGCATGAAAATTCTGCGAGTACTTATTCCAAAGTATTTTATCCACGAAAAAAAAATATTTTACGGCATATCTTGCAGAGTGAATACATAATATGAATAAGTATAAAACTTAAAGTATATTTTATTTTGATTTTTTGTTCTATTGTCTTTATATTTTTGCATTTGTTTTTGAAAACCATGAAAAATCAAACTCCGCAAGCTGTAATAAAGACTAGCAGCACAGATCAACTTTAAGAAAAAGGTAACTTAAAGTTGAGGCAGCTTGCATACCAATTTCCACTTAAAATGCATCAAAACACAATTAACATGATGTAAAATTCTTATTTTTTTCAGTTTGAATCTAGTACTTGCATTTCTGGCACTCAGTAATTTGATGCACCACAAAAGAAATAATTAGTATTACTTTAATGTGGGAATTATGAGATGGTTCATTAGTTTGAGAAATATTGAAATGATAAAATTATATTTTCGTTTAGACCAACCTTCAGAACATTCTCACAAAATTTGCAAACATCTTCTCGGTGAAAATGATGCCTCACTACTAGCATGACATGGATTTCTGCAAATCCCGCAGTTCGACTATGAGCCCCAGGAAATTCCTAAGCAAATATATAGTTTTTAATTTGCAACAAATTTACATCACTAATTTAGGTTTGGTAAAATCTGTTAGTGCCTGCTTTTAAGTTGAAAAAGTTCGTACAACATTCCTCTACATGAATAATTAAGTATTACGTAACTCATAAATTATTTTCTTATTGGTATTATTATTTCTTATTTTAATTAATTATTCACATTTCAAATGCAACGCCTAGATTTTTATTGCGGGTATAATGATATTATTGCAGTCGTTAGATTGGTGGTAGCATTTCACCGAGGTGTATCAGATCAAATCACTTCTCAACACTTGTGATTGACCCCACCCAAAAAATACAGATGAAAAGAAAATACTAGCCACACTAAAGGCGTATATATATATGTATATATTGTAATTTTCGATCGCTTGGAAAATGAATATCCACCACTATATGTATCTTTTTCAAACCACGCCCTTAGTGTGGCTAGAATTTTTTTAGTTTGTATTTTTTATTATATATATGTACATCGTTGGACAAAAGAAAAAGTTTGCTTTAATTGTGAATGTAATGATTAATTAAATGATTGTGTAATTTTTTAATTGTTCAAGTTGGTTGTATATTTACATGCGTGCAGATATATGTGAACATATGACATTGTATTTAAAAAAATATTTCACAATGTTTTATAACTGCAACGAGTCGTGTAGTAGTTTAGAAAACATTTAATCCGGATCATAGACGGTAACAAGGTAATTTTGACTAGACAAGCATATTAAAAAGTTTCGACTAATCATGACAAATCAGCAAGAAATTAATAAATCTAGATGAATGTAAAATGAGTCATTTGGTTGAAGCAGCGAAATCAAAATATAGCTGAAATATTCTTGTAGTGTAGAGGGGTAACTACTGTGTCCATTTAAATATTCGAATTCGATAACAAAATGTATAGTAGGTCTATCTGTGCTGGACATTAGAAATATTTATCTCAAAACAAAAATACACGACGTTGTAATAAGTCTAAAAAAGAAATCTTAAAAGCCTCCCAAAAAGCACATTTTGAGCAAAATTACAGAAATACTGGTATACTCGACAATATTGTTGTCATCATCCATAAACTGTAATTTACTTTTAAAAAATTAAAATATAATCTGCATTTGCATTAGGACTAAACTAAACTTCAAGATAAATTGTGACGCTTCTCCTTAAGTGAAACGTAGTATCCTCAGCCTTCTAAATATGTAAATTCTTAAAAATATAACCGTTGCACTTTTTTATTTTTATGAATATGTAGTTTTATGAATACTATTAGATAAATACAATATGATGGGTTGAGCCATGACTTTTGCAATTTGTCTGATTGTTAAATGCTACCAGATATATTCAATTTCGCCTGGCCATTTTTAGAAGAAAAACATGGAGAAAGGGACGAAAATAAAAGTTTATTCTAAAAGGGAAATTTATTGCGGACAAAGATTCCTCGCTTCTGGTTCAAGTCAGTAAAAACCGGATCTACTGCTCGTGTCGTTAAGTTAAGTGCGAATTTTTAATTAAGGTAAGCCTTATTTTTTAATTATTTCTATTGCTCATGCTATTAACTATAAGGAAAAACTTGGCAGAAGAAAGTTACGAGCCAAATCTCTTTGAGTTGATTCGTCTTTTTAAGCCCGTCTTGCTACCCAATTCGATGACCTACACATGTATTTTTGCGATTGTTAGTGAGCAAATCGCTCACTTGTTTGTGAATTCTTTGTCAATTCATGATTGATGTAAGATTATTATAGTAGGATGAATGCAAAAAAAGCATTATGAGTATAAACTAAACTTAATTACCATACACCATAAATGCTACCAGAATTTTTAATATAAGGTTACAACTACATTTGGATTTTTTTAAATTAGACATACTCACTGAACTCAAAGGTTGAACTTTCCTGCTTCAAAAAAAAACCTCTAGTCCAATCATTTTTTAAAAAGTGCAGAAATGTAAAAAACAATGTAAGAAAAAACAACAGAACTTTCCTATTTATCATAACAATTTGTAACTACTTGAGCACATATTACATACCTAATTTTGTTTTTAAATGTTCATGAAAATTCAAAACATTGCAATCTACACAAGGTCAAACTTTGTTTCCATTGACAAGTTCAAATCTGTTTAACATCATGCAACTGCGCGATTTTGGCAGTACTTTTTAATGAATTTGTATTTATTGTTGGCTTAATTCACCTCCTAATATCTTTCAAGTATTCATCACGTTATTCTGCTTGACTATCGTATTCCGTCATTCGCAGCGTTCAGTTTCCGAAGGATTAAGATAGTAAGATATGAATTTACTGTACAGCTGACACGCCATTCTCAACGCAAAACAACGTTTTATGCAACCTACACCGATTAGATTGCTCTCCACCCGCTTTTGTACGTAGCAAATTAAAAGTTGAATGAGGTATGATCTACAAGGAAATAAATTAATGATTATAATATGTCCGCTGAGCTGGCGAGCTTTTTTGATGTAACAAGTATTAACGACCTAAGATCAGTACGCAAACAGGTATGAATTATGATGTAAGTTTAAACTGTGATGTGAGGCAATATACAGCCGTAGTCTTTGTATGCTTTTTATCAGTAATTGGATATGGAATTTGATAGAACGTACGATTACAATCATCACATTTTAAAAATCCATTACTCCGTGTAATTGTATGTAAACCCCACACGTTTGTTTTATTCTATATTTTGATATTTATTTGTTTTTAGACTTAAAGGTTTAAAAATTATTTTAACAAGTTGAAGCTGGTATATTATTCTGCTAAGGAAGATAGTCGTAAGTTCACCCTCTTTGGCAATATCTGGATATATTTCTTCTGCCACTTCCCTTTCTACTTCTCCTTGACTATTTACTAACGCTGTATTATAATTATTATTATTTATTTGTAATTGCTCTTTTCATTGAAAGCCCTTTTTATCCAATCGGATTATCTCTCAGTCATTGTCATATTTATTTTAGAGTTGGTAACCCCGTTAACTATTAATTTATTAATACTGACCTTAATAAGCTGCGTTAAAATTTCCATGCATACTTGCTAGCACAGAGTGGTTTGGGAAAATCCAGCAACGCTTTTTGTATGAGCTAAAATCGTACATAAAAACTGTTTCGTACCGCGCTAGTTATATTTGCCCATTTGATTTCTCACAGCTTTGGCCGGCCATGGTTCTATTATGCACTATGACAAATGTAACAATGAGATTGCTGTAATTGGCACTAAAGTGCCAACTTAGCAGACAATTGATAATTTAACTGAAATCATTCAAACATTACAACACGATATCTTGCTTACGATTGCTAAATCCTAAATTAATCGGAAACTCACACTACATTAGCTACCCTGGAATCAATACACAAACTGATAATATAATAAATAAATAAATAAATAAATGTTTTCAGTAAATTCAAAGTAAAATCTAGTATTGATTGCAAAGTCAAAGTCAAGTCACGTAAGTAATCAAGTTATAATAGCTTTCATGAACAGGTAATATATTTCATCAAAAATAATCGGCAGGCTTCAGTTCTTCCAAGGATTAAAATAGTTGAAAGCTCAAAACCCCTCAATATTTGACAATTTAATTACAAACAAAATCATTCGATACGTAGTCATTTCGTGCAACGTCTTTACCTGGATTAATGGGTTGTACATAGTGTACGTTTATTCTCAAAACCAAGCTTTTACAAGTATAACAGTTTACAAGCAAGCGCGCTCACTGAACAGACGGACGTGGCCAAATCTCGAATGCAGGATGGAAAAAATGGCTGCTCAGTTCAGAATTCCGAACCCCTTTTCTGGTAACTTCTGGTTTGTCAATTTCTATTAGCGTACACGACACAGACATCACTTCACAAATTAACGGAAGCTTTATCCCTCCAGTCTACGACCTTTCCAAGATATAAATTCTTAGCAAATCATTTTTTTAAATTTATAACGCAATTTACAACAATAATACTGGTATGGTAATGTCCGAAACTATCTAATTTTAAGTTGACAACATTCCTCTACTTTAATATTTAAGTATTTCCTATTTCATAAATTGCAAATTTTACCGTCGCTTAAAATTTTATTGCGTGTTTATTATCTCAATAACTAACGGAAGATTGGTGGTACCCTGACATGGGAGATATTATCAAATTATATGACTCCTTAACATTAGTGATAGGCCACCCACAAAAAAATGCATATTATAAAATTAATAATTAATAGCCACAATCAAATTAAGTACGTGGTTAAACAAGACTATACTTAATGGTGGTTATCCACTTCCCAAATTTTCTTAATTTTTTCCCTGATTTGCATGAAATCACCGGGAAAATGTCTTGATTCATTCCGCTGTGCTGATGCTAGACTATTCCTATGCTATCATTAGAAAACCAAATTGCTATCGGAAACCAATCATCTCCTTACGCGGCATACAATGATTCACAATTAACTATATTAGTAGATGTCAGAGATAGCAGATGATATTTAAAAAGTAATATCAAATTATTTTATATAATAAAAAACCGAGACTTGCTTATTTCCTCGAATGCATGAATGCATAATAAATTAATAAAAATCAGTTTTTAA
The DNA here is from genome assembly GCA_034695405.1 of Entomobrya muscorum. Lineage (NCBI taxonomy): Eukaryota > Metazoa > Arthropoda > Collembola > Entomobryomorpha > Entomobryidae > Entomobrya > Entomobrya muscorum. The sequence continues at coordinate 9,510 of JAQIWO010000305.1, forward strand.
ACTAATTTTTTAATTAAAAATGTAAAATTTAAATTAAAAAATAAAAATAAACTCATTTGCGCTAGAAAGAAAGGATTTTCCCTTAAAACCAAGCTTTCATAAGACTTTATTTCCTCAAAATGCTCTAAAAAACACGAAGAAGACAAACACACACGCACTTAACATTTGGAAAATGTGGATTTCGCAAATATAAAAGATCTTTCGTTTACTGCCCACAAAAATTTAAGCGCGAATTAAATAAGCAAGTATTTGTGATAACAGCAAGAGCAAGAACTGTTATTGCATAAGAGAATAATGTTGAGCGCAGTAAAAAAAATTAAATTGACTTGGTTTCGGCAAAAAGACAGACATATGCTTATCGTAATTTGAATGTTTTATTTTATGGATAAATGAAGCACTGTAGTACAGAACGTGATAAATGAAGTTTTATGATCTTTTCTTTTCACGTGTTAGGTCTAGTCAATACTTCCCGGAAGACATGGCAGGATTTATTACTTGGACGATAGTTCAGTATTTTCAGTTCATGAGTACCTGCGGCTTCCGACAATTTGACATGGGTCCTGTCGAGCATACGAAGGGATACAACGAGCGCACCCCCCTCCAGCCCACAACATTTTCAAAATTCTCGAGCAGATGAACTCACATTTAGAATAGCGGCATAATCATTGAAGTTCGTGTTTCTCGAATACTTCTCGATCTAGAAAACTTGGAAAAATCTTCATTAGATATGCGAGCACAAATATCTGTAATAATAATTGTAATCTTGAGAGCACATTATTATGTTAATAAGCATACAAAATAAATAGCAAAAATGTTTTAAAATAAATCCTATTTTTTCTGTTGTCTGCAGGGCCATAATCATTGGAGTTCATGCTTCTTAAAGAATACTCTATCTAGGAAAGTCAGAAAAATCTTCATTAGCTTGGGACGCAAATATCTTTAATAATTGTTATTTTGCAAGGGACATGCTGGGAATACTTAAGCATACAAAATTATTACTTACTTAATTTTCTCATGTGTAAAAGTTCGTAAATGAATGATACCTACCTGCCCAATAAACACTACAGTTTAGTTTTTATTGCACAAATTAGCACCTGACTTGCTTGATAAACTTAACAAATAAACAAACAAAATAACTCTACTGTACTCTAGATTTCCTGGCAAAAAGTGCAACTCGAGGGGTTTATGGACTTTGGGTGATGAAATTTTGTAGGGTAAATGGAGAGGAAATTTTGTAGGGTAAATGGAGAGGAAATTTTGTTGGGTAAATGGGGATGAACTATTGTAGGGTAAATGGAGATGTAATTTTGTAGGGTAAAGGGGGAGGAAATTTTGTAGAGTAAATGGGGATGAACTTTTGTAGGGTAAATGGGACAAGTTTATTTTAATGCCAGAAATACGTATCGGGAATTTTAAGCAAGATATTTCTTATCATTTCAAATTATTATTATTTTTCTCTTAGTAGGCATTAGCGAAGAATGAAGAATGGTAATAGATAGTGAAGAAAATAATGAAAAAAAAATTGGGATATCCATTTATTGAAGTTTACAAAATTGATATTCTATCCATTCAGTGCAGTGCAGTTAAACTCATAAATTACAAGTTGGAGATGAATGCTAGCTGATCTGAAATAAAGTACAATTTAGTTTTATTAGCCAGTCACTTGACTCTTTATTTGTTTGACTAACTTTGAATGCTTAGAATTTTGGATGCATCAATTGAATAAGGTATACTACAAATTTTATTGTTGTCAATTTACAATGCGCTTTACTACAAAATGTAAGAATTTCAGCAAGTGCAGCGAGAAAGGATACGCGCCATTTACTTTATTTTGGGTGCTGACAGATTTTAATGCAGGCTATAGATAGGTCGAGGGTTCAGCATTTGGTCGAAAGGAAATTATGAGTTAAACAGGACATAAGCATCAACAAACATAATTCTGAGAGTCATTTCTTGACTTTTAGTAAACATTGACAAATATCTCCGATGCCCTATAGTTGAGATAACTCATATAGCTCAGTGTTATAACAAGCTATCGAGAAGATTAGAACATTTAAACTTGTGTAGGGAAAGTAACAAAACCTCTACGATTTCCTGGCCACATAAATGCTACCATATAGTTTGGACTCGATGAGTATTAATTCGTAATGCGTAGATTATAAATATGATTCCCAACTCTTCAATTCATTACTAGCTACATAACGTGTATAGATAACAAAGTAACATGGAATATGAGAAAAACGCAAAAGAAGCATATATCTTGCTAATTTGTGCATTCCAAACTTCCAGAATTATTTTGAAAGCCGGAGATCATACCTTCCACAGTATTTTCACCGTTAAAAAAATAATTCTTTGTTGCGAAGCAAGAGCTACCACTACACATATGTACAAACAAAGCTAATTTGCTGCGAACACACCAAGAATAGCGGCTTTGCTTACTACTCCTTTTCAGGATCGCAATAATATGTCCGAACTAACTATATTGTATTGATATCCGTGTTTCCTCTTAGCATTACCTGCACTTTTAGAATGGGTGAATCTGGAATGCGTTATGTTTCATGATTTACTGCAAAATATTTTATGCAGCGGCAAACCCATGCAAAGTTAAATTAAAATCACAGGTTAATTTCATACAGGTTATAAATAGCACAGAAAATGAATTGACTAAGAAAAGGTAAATGCGCGGGAATAATAATTTTACTCGGATTTTTTGTGGTCGTTTTGGCTATAACAATGACCAAAACCGGTAACGGTGGTCAGATTGCTAGATGTTAGCATATGATGTATGGTTTTGAGCAATTGAGCAATGTTTGGTTTTGAATAATTGAGCGCATAGAGCATGCCCATATATGCCCTATAAAACTATGCTTATGACCACATATGATTGAAGTTAATGCTTCATAAAATAATGAACAGAAGAAATACAAATAACAATAAAAATCCGCACAAGTCCCAAAAAAATTCAAGAAAATTACTCATCTCTTAAATCTACATTGTTTTGGTCGTGTTTTTATTATTATTAGTTTGGAAACAAAGAACAAGTTTGCCTATCAATTCTCTAAGCCATTTGTGATTTATAATATGAAGTTTTTTTTACCTCCGCTTTATTGATATGCATCAGTCTGCTAAAAATAAATATTTACAACAAACGCTAGAATTTCCACATGTTATTAAACTATAATGAGATTGTAACAGCACAAAAAATAAGTTTTAATATTTTCTCACGTTTTCCCAAGATTTTCATGGAAATTATCGAATCCACTTGTCCTTTTTAATTTCACTTTCATAAACTCTATGCTTTTACTGGGAAGCATACCAGAGATTTTAGTATCTACAGGTAATCTTAAAACTATTTCACAATTTATTTTATCAGTCGACGTTAGTGTCAGCAGATGGGCTTAAAAGCAGTAATTATAAATACGTAATATCTAAGACCGTTGTGCTAGCGTGAAAATAGTTACGGTATTCAAAACGACTCTTTTGAATGTGTAATTTTTTTATTGGTATGCATAATTTACATTTGATGAGCAATGCCGATCAATTCAACAAGCAATTATTTTTAGTCAGTAGAATAGCTTGCGGTTTATGCTCTAGTTTTTGTCTTGTTTGGTTTTCCAAAATTTAAATAAATCAAATTGCCAAATAATTAGAGAACTTAATTAGAGTGAAATTGAGTATAGGTCAAATTATCCAAATTTTGGCAGAAGGCGGGGAATAAAAATGAGCCCTCATATTGCTAAAAGCCTTCTCATGTATATACATCAGTCAGCACACGTGCTTTAAGAGGCAACCGACAAAAGGCGAACTCGCAAATCAATTGGGATAATAGTGCTGATAAAAGTTATGATTTGCTTATATGACTCTTCCAGAAAATATCAGAAATACCATTTTAATGCTTCCATCCAGTCGGGCGTAATGGTAGCGTACATTATAGAATAGATTCATATGCGACCTTCCAGCATGCTTTTCTTCAAGTATAGATGTTGTGCAGATTTCACTCAATACTGTAAATGGCGTAACTCACAATTGTGTCAGTAAAATGTATATTTTGTATATAAAACTGCCCATTTTACGATCGCTCATATTTTACCAACTTTATAGTTCATGCTTTACTTTACTCTACCAACGATTTTTTTAAACTATGCATACTATGGTACCACGACAAAATATGAATACAAATGCTTTGATAAGCTGGAAAGATATATTGGCTACACATGAGTCGTATACACCTCCTAACCAAACCACAAACAGTTACTCCATGCTCGAGGACGTGAGTTACAGAGGCAATGAGAAGTCCACCTGAAAGAATAAGAAAAATGGCATGTATATTTCCTTGCATCGTAGCCGCTTTAGGCTTCAAGTCCTTTGCAGAAAGTGGAGTAAATCCTCTTCCAGTTTTGACAAATGGCAACCACCAGTCCAATATTCCCGATACGGAGAGCAACTTGAGACGCCTGAACACATTTGGGTGTGCCATCATGCCTTCAAAATACAGATAGATCGACTCGTTTTTGTGCTTTTCCGTTCCCACGTACACACTTTGCGATGCACCTGACGCCTGAAGACTCCTACCCTTCTCGTAGCTCAGATATCTGGGAAGAACGAGAGCCGTTTTATTGCATGCCTTTAAAAACTGCCAAAGTAAATCTTTCTCCGCATTCACGACAGCACTTTTGAGGTTTATAGCATGACTGAGGAAACTCCCCCGCATTTGTTCAAAAGCCCACTTCAGATCTTCAGATCGTTTTAACCACGTCTTGAGAATATTTGTAGAAGTAGTTTCCAATCTGGGATGCAGAGCTGTTTGGTTGAACAGATTTCCATATTCACTCATAAACACCTCTGACAAAATTTTGGCAGCATGTTCTCTGCCTTCCACTAACTCGTGGTTGGAAAATCTAGAAATATTATATCCCCCGCAAGCACTATATACGCAGGATGAAGAAAGTTTTCTTAAGATGAAGGGTTCAAACTCAGTGAGCCCAGATCTGGTTAAAATTGTGAAATTGTCACGAACCAGCTCGGATATGAGTGTGTATGGAATCGGGTCTCTTGGAGCGATCAAATTGTAGACATTTGTGTTTTTGTATGCGTTGCTTAGCACCACTCCCACGAGCATGAATGATTGGACAGTACATCTCACGTTACGACGCTGAATCAGCAGCCCATCCCTGAAAGGATTTCCTTGTTCCATCAAACACTTCGCCAACATAAAAAAGTTCTCAGCGAAAGAAAACTGACGTCCGTGTGTCAGCAGATCCAGTCCTTTCGCCAAAACCATTAATGACCAAAAAATCCAGAGCCATGCTACCAATTGATACGGACTTAGGAACTCGTGGAAGGCCGTTGCTGGAATTTCATTGCTCCCTCCGCAACTCACAAATGTCAAGTCTGTGGTTTCGTCAGGAAAAGAAAAGGGATAGTGAACATTGTATTTGGTTTCTAGTATCGAATCAGTCACAGTGACTAGTTCTGTTCGAAATGCATTTTCGTTTATTGAATTCGAGTTTTTGATAAATCTGTTGTTAACACATGCAGGAAGCTCTTTCGCATGCATTGGTTTATCGTCATTGAAAAGAAATGTAAAATTTTGAAGAGGGAACATCCACAAGGAAACAATTCCGTGAGCCAGGATCTCCTTTGAGTCGTTAAATGGTAGCTTTGCAATGCTGGATATTTTATAAGTCGGCCAAAGGTAGTTTTCACAACGCTTAAAATGTTCATAAAGCGCAGTATAGCCGCCTACCTGGGTACGTGACGATGGTCTGCTCATGAAAAGATAAGTAGGACAAGTGTTGCAACGGTTGGAAAAAAGATTGGCAGCACTGTATGTATTAATATTTGATATGTAGCCGTGCGTTGAAGAAACCACAGCTTTTTCGAATTCCAAAGCTTGCGTAATTTCAAGTCCAACAGTTTCCATGACCACCAAGCAAGTCCGGCATTTTAAGTCAGTTGTTAGTGGAGATTCCATTAAACTGACAAATTGTTTTTGGTGATTTACTACTGCAAATTCTTGCTCCATATTTGTGTAAGTTTTTCTCGTCCACTTCTTTTTTCTAGCGGGTGTCCAATTTCTCAAAAAATAATTCTTCTCTTCTATCAACACATTAATCTTGGCTACTGATGTGGGAGGCGCAGCTCTTTCCCTATTAGCAGAATCCGTATCGGCATAGTGCATTGTTGTAATTGGAATTAACTCTGAATCTACGTACCGCAATGGTGGAAATAAGTCGAACCGGGCCTCACAATTCCAAGGTTTGCTATGTGAAATTAGATCAAATGCAGGCAATCTAATGCAAGTGTCAAATTTTTCAAAGTTTTTGACATAGCGCCATTTGAAATGTCGGTTTCTCAAAAGTGGGAGAATTAGATCATTTTTCGGACATTTTAAATTAAAATAGGAGGTATGCATATCTGAAGCGAGCGTGTTAACCAATGTTGTACTTTTTCTGAGAGATTCAGGAAACCAAATGTAGTCATATGTCGCCTTCGTTTTTTCCCACATTTCAGCAAGTTTAGGAAAGAGCACAGGAATGGATTTTCGCAACACAACGGGGTGTTTTGGGGGGA
>JAQIWO010000306.1:0-16062 GCA_034695405.1 Entomobrya muscorum
TTATTTTCTCCACTGATTACATTTACTATGATTTGCCTGATCATGCAGTTAACGGGAATCTTTGTAAAGTCATGTTTTAAACAAGATAGAGCTAAAAGTTCCAATCCCAGCTGTGGGCGCCTTCCAGGCATTCAAACTGGAAATGGACAGAGTGCACAACCAAGACGACTTCAATCCTGCGAAGTACCTTCAGCGGACAGATGCATGCGACAACCCTTCGTGGCATATCATTAATGGTGGATGTCATTTAAGACTGCAGTTGAGTAAGAATTCGGTCCTGAAGACGAACGGTGGTCGGATAAGTCTCGATAAATTTGATTCATTGTCTTTTCAAGTGAGGCTCACGCCGTTGACTCCGAGTAAGTGGGATTATTTATAAGTGGACTATTCATTACAATGAAAGTCCTTTTTATTTTGATTAATCTTGTAAATTAAAAAATTAATTGGAACTTGATGTAGTTGGTAAATCGCTGATTCATCGTCCACTCCTCTATGTGACCTGTACGAATCCTGACTTGCTAAACATTGAACAGAACGAAGTCAGCGGACGGGACCTTCAATATATAAACATTACGCTGTCACCAAAAGGACTGAGATCTGGTGTGACTACAGTCTCGGTGCGCCCATCAGTACCCTCCACTCAATGCTTATTTGCGGACGGAAGTTTTTCAATTATTGTCCAAGTTCAGAGACAACCGGGAAGGAGGATTCATATTAATTATCCGTAAGTTTGCGCCAGTGCGATTGCCTTTTTTTAAATCGAATTACATGTTTCCTTACTTTAACTTTTATATGTAAATCACTTGTACCTTGCCATTTTAGCATTCCCATTTGTAAGCCTACTAAAGACAGCGGAGAGTATGAGCGTCCCTGGAAAATCGACCTCCCCTCCTGTGTCCCTCGACAAGAGCTATTGACGAGAAAGGAAATTAGGAGAAAAGAGCAGGTTTTTTACTCTGAACTTGTGGTACGCTTGTATATAATGTTACTTCTTTTTAATTCGACATAAATAAGGAGGTAGTTTATTTCCAACTCATTATATATTTTTCTGTTACTCATTTAGGTAAACTACCGACCACCCTCCCGTCGAGGTGCGGATATTCCTCTGTCTAAAGTTGTGTACAATGTGGACCCCATCCAACCCATGTACAGGCAACATTATCGAATTAGTAAGGAAACCGGCGAGCTAGGCAAATGTAAGGGAAAAACTAGCAAGGAACATTGCATGTGTTCCGAAAATGATGAACTGTCAGATGACGAAATATTTAGCGATTGCAAACGAATGGTGTACACGACAAAACGAGGCTTCCGTGTGGACATCAACGTGGAATACGACCGCATCATGAGAGATGAAGACCAGTTCCTTATGTTTTTCTCACCGAAAAAGAACTGGTCGGTGGTTGTGGAGGAGATCAATGAGCGCAGCGAGTTTACGTTATCCAGTCAACCTTCTCCGTATTTGGAGCTCATCAACCGGGATGCGGATCTTCATCAAGGTCGCGAACATTTTGATGCTAAGACATTAGGGGTGACACTTCATGGAACTGGGCTCTTTCACTTTAAAGTGTCACTCAGCAAGTTTGAGAGCTTTGCGGAAGTGTCTGGATATTTCATAGTGAGTGTAATTTACTAGTAATTTAATTCTGCAAGATCCTTCATTTGATTACGTATGTTACATTTAAAAATCTTTTAGATTTATATTCCCAACACGGACTTCAACCATGTGCAACTTATCATTATCATGCTGTTGACCATCACAATTTGCATGATGTTCGTGTTTTGTGGATTTTTACTCGTCAGACATCAGCTCAGCTCCAAACTCCCATTCCAGACTCACATCAACGACAAAGTAAAATGTAAGTGTGTAGTGAGTTATTATGCAGCAATTTGAGGCTTATAATGGTATAAACTTCTGACATTGAATTATTAAATAAAACTTTTTTTTCGTTGTTTTCAGTGGAGTAGGCAGTAAAAAAGACTAGATGAAGAAACACAGATTCCAAAAAAAATGTTTGCTTTCTTTCAATATTTTGTTTAATGCGCTGTTGATAGATTGGTGGTGTACTAACTACTAACTATTATAAATTGTATTGTATTTGTTTTAACACTGGTTGAATACAACTTATATTTTATTATAATTTTACCAAGTTGATATGTGTGTTTAGCTTTAGCTTAAGTATGTTAATTATTACCAAGATGTATTAGTAAGCTGTGTACCATGCACCTAAACATAACTCAAATGTAGTAGTAGATAGTTAGTTTTACGAAGAAAATACATATTGAAAGCACATATTAAATACGAAGAAAATACATATTCATAGTGGTCAATAATAAAGCATTGAATCAAAACATCATTTTTTTAGAAATTATTTCGCTACTAACGTTATTATTACATAATAATAATAATATATTTAACCTTAGATTTATACATTTTTGGAATCATAACATCAAATTTTAAGTTTCAGCCTTCATAGCTATGAAATCTAGCGTGGGTATATGAGAATGAGATATAAAGTGTAACGAATTTATATCTATTTTATTCTAGATAATTATGTAATGCATCCCGTAATAAAGTCGAAATATTTAAACGAAGAATTAATCGACATATACAACAAATAAAAGAAATAAATGACGTTTACTTGGCGATGAATTGTAGATTGAAGTTGCCTTCAAAATTGCAACCCAAAATAGTTGGGGTATGCTCTTTTTGTTTCCAAATTCTAACTTTATTCCAACAATCCTATTAAGTTTTTCACTATAAAAATAAATATCTTCAATTACCATATCTGATGACGCTATTCGTCCGTATTTACCTGAAAAACTGTAAAATTCCCTTCTAAAATGTTTAAAATTAAAAGTTAAGTATAAATATTATGTACATACATAAAATAATAATATGTTTATGCTTGCTAACAACAAGCTGTTAAATCATTTAAAACCTGTTTATTTAGTACTATAATTATTTACAGACGTATTTTGCTTTGTGAACACGTGTTAAAACAATTAGTGTGTGTTTGAAAATTAAACTAGTGGACGATGTAGGTATAATTTACTCAAAAACAGATTAAAAAAGTAGCACAACAGAAAAACATTAGAACGCAAAGGAAGTGGCAAGAAAGTAAGCAAACTGGAATGGAATTGGAATAATAATAAATGACGGACAGACATGTAAACCTTTATGCTTGACACGCAGTCACTACATTGCAAATAATCACGAAACTTTTTACTTTTCCCACAATGTATTCTAGTAGTATATAGCAATTTGTATTTTTGCACTTTGCACCTGTTAATTGCCTTCACATTGGCATTCTTTATATGTCTTTCGGCATCATATCATTTTGAGGCTTTAACCATTGAAACAAACCAAACGCGAGGAAGTGGACTTTGTTTTAACTCACTCAGTTCCTCGTTAAACGTAAATGTAAATAATCAATCAATCAAGTATATAATTTGAATTGAATGTGGATATACTTAAGTATTTTTATCTTTTGTCCAAAAACTGGTGCAAAGTGCAACCCAATGTATTTTCCAAGTCACAATTCATTTATCTCACAGTGCCCCAACATGTTTTCTACACTCCAGTCAGTTGCCAAGGCCATTGGATTATCCCTCCTCGGACTCCTCTTTTATCTTGGAACTACTACCTACGTAATCTTGAGCTTGCCATTGTTCTTTTACCGGTGCGTTATCACAAAAATCGCCGCTCCCTACTTCCGAGAAAACTTTGGCGATCCAATTTGTATCGCTGGACAAGCATTTGCAGCAGAGCTCATACATCCGAACCATGATAGATCGCCAAGGTGCACCATCGTTGTCACACTCACGCTCGACAGACACGTTGGCCTGGATGAAATATGCAAGATAATTGATACGAGATGGATTAAAGCAGAAAAGGGGAAGGGGAAACTAAAATATCCGGAGCTCCAACAGCATCCGGTTAGTTGGATGGGCATCACATTTTGGGAGCAGGATCAATACTTTCATTTGAGCGATCATCTCAATACCCATAAAATCGATGAAACAGGAAGTGATCAAGATTCTCAACTTTTCTTTGCTCATCTCTCTCAAAAACTTTTGAATGAACCTTGGAAACCAAAAAGGAGTCCATGGGAGTTGCATTTAGTGCACAACTACAAAAACTCCAGCTTGCTTGGAAATGATATTGGGGTTTCCAAGAATTTGAGCATTCTCATATTTCGTATGCATCACGCGATGGGGGATGGATTTGCTCTGCTGTATTTATTGGAACAGTTTTTCGGGAAAAGCCTACAGAAACCGATGCTGCACGCAAAGAAATCAGACCTTGATAAGCCAAACTTCCTTACGAGTCTCACTTCCTGTGTGCAAATGCTCCGGACAGCTCTTTACGAAGGGGGACGTTTCGTCACATTTTTTACGAAAGACAGTCTTTATCATGTTCCAGACAGGAAGAAAGTATGGAGTCAGGTTTTTGGGAGAGCTCCGTCTATTCCTCTCAGTAAAATTAAATATGTGAAGCGTACCTTTGGGGTTGGATTTGCCAGTGTAATCAATTCAGCGGTAGCCGCAGCGATGGGTAAAATGCTAGTTAAGCTACGTCAACGTTCCACGAAATCACAGAATATTGGGATTCCAACTCACTTGATAATAGCCAATCCTGCTCCTAAACCAAATCACCCGAAAACTTTGACAATACATGTGTAAGTAATACACGTCTTGTGGAAAACAATTAAAGTCGGATTTTCCCTTATTTTAAAAAAAATTGATTATATTTCAGGTTGGGCGTGAGTGTGGAAGCTCCTATTGACCAATATATGGATCCAGTGAAAAGACTACATGAATGTCAACAAGGCATCGAGCAAGCTGGTAGGCATCCAATGCCAAACACATTTGGATTTTTGGTAAATGCATACGGTGGACATTTGGCCAGCTTTGGGACATTTTTGCTGAAGAATAGATTTGTGGGGACAGGCGTGTCAAGCTTTTTAGGACCAGATTTTCAACTGGAAGGAGATACTGGATGGAAGTGTGTGGCCATAGATTTTACTGCTGGGGGGATGGATGGAGTAGTTGGGATTGCTTATATGGGGCTCAGCTATGCCGGCAGCTTTCAGATTACAGCGAGTGCGGAGAGATCAATTATGTCGGAACAGGAACTGGACGAGTTGTTGAGGGTCGCTTGTGAAGAGATTGATATTTTGTATGGGCTGGCGCAGAAAGCTAATCAGGAGAATGCTATTGGTAAGCTTGGAGATGAGAATATAGTCAGTGAATGAAAAAAACTGCAAAAAAAACAAGCATGCAAAATATGCGATTTTAAAAATTATATGATAAAAAGTGCATGTCATTCTGAGCAGCACAGAAACAAAATTGCAATTTTTCAAATGAATTAGATTTCTGTTTCTTTTTAAGTCATCAAAATGTGAAATGTTTAAGAAGGAACAACGATATGTGCATTCTTGTCAAATCATCCATTTATAATAATTACACGGTTGAAATAATTACATAAACTTCATAGACAATAGAAAAGCGAACATGTTTCACACAGACAATTTTATATGGCCAATACACCATTAAAACTAGCACTATGACTACTATATGGGTGTAATAATATTGTCTGACATAACATTACACCTTGTCCAACAACTAGTCCAGTTCAGTTCCCACAAATTTTAAATGGAATTACCGTTTGCGTGTGATAAAAAAAAACCAAGCGTTTATACGAATTACAAACATAAAATTAGTTTTTTATGCCAATTTAAATAAGAGCGGAGGTTGCAAGTTGCAAAATCTATACCAGGCTTTGATCCCTCGGCTGTCTGTTTGCCCAGCATTTAAAATTTATTTCAAGATTTCTAAAGAGGCTTGGATACCTAAAAAAAACAAGCTGCGTACTCCTCCCATCTCTTTCCGTTCAATTATTGGATTACATTCCTCCTTCAAAGTTCCACTTGTTAAGGTCTTAATAAGGTCTTCTCCCAAAAGCGGATTCGTTATTTGAAGTGGAACATAATATGTAACGTACAGACAACATTTTACACCTCATGAAATAACTGGCAATTTACTCTTTTAGCTATATAAACCACAAATTTTAAACTATTTATTTGTAAATCATTTGTTTAAAGCTGACAAATACGTATGTAAAGTCCTTATAAAAATGTATTTAAAAATGCGTTTTGCATTTTTGCATGTGTGATATCCATATATTATTCATTCTTCACAGTAGTCAACCGTAGAAAACATGCATAACATCATATTCTTCACAATCCTTTCATTGTTTCCCATTCCCAAACTCAATACCCTTCCAACAGAGCATACTCATCTCTACCGAAATTCTAACTTTTTAGACTTGTTTCCAGACTGCACTCTACACTACAACAATATTATAGAAATAAACGTCTCCATTGATGTTCCCAACTTGCTTCTCCACCAGACAATGAAACTGGGAGCTGTTCACATTCTAACTAGAAATGCCTCCCCAAACAATACAACAACCCAGCCAAATTTTGGAGAAAAGGTTATATTTCCGATTGATGTCCTATCCTCCATCCGTTTCCAGGAGGTGTGCACAGCCCAAGTGATAATTCCTTTGTTGTCTAAAAATCTAGTCTCTTCATCTCCCACTGGAGACCTTACAGCCAATTTCTTTCCGGGTCGGAATCTTACAAAGGAGTATGGCCACCGCTGGATACAAATAAAATTCGACTTTATTATTCCAACCTACATGATCGCCTATCAGATTACAACTGACCTTTCATCGGACTCATATTATTATCAACATCAACAACAACTCCACACATATTTGCCTCGCTTCATGGAAAACTCCATTTTGGTTTTAGTCAAGCTACTTGCTCATGAGGAAGATGGACCGGAAGAAGAAATTTGGATGGGCTGCTTGACATGCTCCAAAGGAGATCTTCAAGATCCATCGGTTTTCAACTATTTTAGCAGAAGATTAATCCTAACTGTTCTAAAAGACGTGTCCAAAATTCAAATTCAATCGAGAAAAGATTTAAATCGTATTCAAAATCATCACAATGCCCATTTCAATAACTTTGGCGTGAACTGGGAAAAAGCAGGGAATTCACGCGACAAAATTCTAACTCATCTCTGCGTTCCATCTCCATTCTCTTTCCATCATCTTATCAATATTTCAATTGATCTGCCCACAGAACAGGAGTGCATTTTCGGAATGTACACGGAACTCAAAAACTGTACATTTGCCTGTCAAAATGCTTTAAGCCGCGAGTTGCTTTTCCTTTACTCCCATTTCGGACATCCAACTCTCCAAAAGGTACTCAATGCTGGGGTCCAATTTGACCGCATTCAATTTTTCCTTTTGCTTCACTCCAAAGAGGAGGCAAGCTCTGCGGCCATAAATTTTGCGGCTTTGACGTCCCCATTTTCTTATGGAATTTGGGTTGCATTGTTGGCAACATTTATTATTCTTTTATTGGTAAATCGCCTTTCTTCAATTAAATTCGCTAAAGAAACCATTAAAATGACGCACCTGTGCTTCTGGTTGATATCCGCACTTGTCGAGCAGGAGACACATTTTAAGAAAATGCTCTATTTGAGAAATCGAAAAATAATTTTGTTGGCAGTTGGATGGGTATTTATTGCAATCATTTTACGAATATTTTACACCTCAAATATTTACGCGAGTTTGACCAATGGCTACACTCCAGCAAATATTCCAGCCACGTTTGAAGACCTCTTCAGTCATGCCACTAATGCGACTCAATCATCCACAGAGATATCTGCTGATATTTTTTCAACAACTCTTGTCTTTGCCGAGTTTGCCCTTTCCACGAATTTAGAGGAGCATCTAGGAAGGTCGGCAATGATGAAAAGTAAACTTCGCGAAAATATAATTGATAAGTTAAAAATTCTGGAAATAAGCTTCGGATCTGACGTCATGGACATCCTTCAAAATATTTCCAAAGCGCATCATATCCGATGTAGGCACTTTTCAAACGCTTTTTTTCGGGAAAGTACAATCCGAAACGGTCTGCCCTACATCCGGGAGGATTGCTCAGATCTACAGTTCCATTGGATGGAGATGGTGTCACAGCATCAGATTCTTTAAACCAGTGATTGAAGCAATGGGAAGCCGAAAGATTGTCGAGACTGTGAATCAGCCGGCGCTTGTCACACAATTATTTGTGAGGTTCGCCCATGTGAAATATTTCTATTTGGATGATTTGAATGAGAAGCTGACAGACAGAGAAATGAATCGCTAATTGTGGAGAAGAGTCGACGGTGAGATTGAAGACATTGGTTTGGGCGGAGGAAAAAATATGACTTAAAGGAGCAGAAATACATTGGCACCTGCACTTTCAACCATCCGGACCGCACGTTCGTGTGTTTGGAGAAAACTCATCAGGTCATGTACCCGTATCCAGCTGGGATCTCTTACACCTCCGCCTCCACACTCCTCATAGACGTCGACGAGCTGAGGTTAAAAACGCTGCACAACATTTTGCCGGTCGCGTATCGACAGTACTGCTCCATTCTGGGTACGTTCGTTGCTGGCTACTCAGGGAAGTTAAATCTGTGGTATTTGCATGATCGGTGTGACTTAAAATTAGCAAATTGGTCATTAAAATGATTTGGGGTTTATTCTTATGAAATTCACATGAGATTCGGATTGGAGGGAAAGCACTTAATGTATCGTAGCATAAGACCTGAAAGAGCTCACATTTTTTCACTTAAATTCGTGTCCACCCTTTACGTAGCGATAAAATCTTTTTGATTTATATAATCAACCATGTGCAACTTATCGTTATCATGCTGTTGACAATCACAATTTGCATGATGTTCGTGTTTTGTTTTGCCCCATATATTATATTGAATAAATTTTAATGAATATTACTTTAAAAAATGCATCGTTAATTAGCAGGCTTAGTAGCTAGAAGAGTTAAAAATATCATCGTTATCATTTCCATATCGCATAATTATAAGCAATGAATTCATAACTATACGCATTTTGCAGAATATATATTTGTCACGGATGAACTAAATCAACTTATCTCCAAAAAAATAAGTATTTCAGAATATATTTAAGCAAAAAGCTACACCTAAGCAAAGTCACTGGCGAATCAGATTTGTGTGCAAGATTGTGTGAATTACCCGCCTCTATTGGCAAATCGGTGGTGAGCGTCGTTTCTACAAAGAATGTTGAATACTTACAAATAGCATATGCTTGTTTACAATCCACAACAATTCATCATCTCAGTGATTTTAACTTTTCATTCCACGTTAGCGAAAACTGTTTAAGGAACCGATTAGTTTCAAATTGTTTAATAAGTTGAAAGTTTAGTGAAAAGAAACTTCAAAATGCAACATCTTCCAAACCCCGGTGAATGGTATCGATACCATGACTTGCTGCAGGACCCGGATCTGAATCTGGTTGCCTTCACAGAGGTAATTCACGATGACAGAAGTGCCATACAAGCTGCATACGCTTGGGGACTTATTCCAGCTCAGCGGGACTGCAGTCACTGTCGGGTACCAATGGGACACGTCGTTTCCCCGAATTCGAAATTAAACTTTCGTTGGAGATGCAGGCACCACAAGAGAGGAGGAACCTGCCGTAAATTATTCAGCCCACTGGAAAATACATTCTTTGAAGGGCAACAACTATCCTTCAAAAGAATTCTTCGTTTGGCGTTCATGTTTCTGGAGGGAATATCGGTAAAGCAAGCGGTAATCTACGGGCGTTTCAAACGCAATCAACGAAATACCGTGATACAATGGTATCAGTATTTTCGGGAGACAATGGATGTAGCTCAGGATCATGACTTTGAGCCAATTGGAGGTGGAAATGATATTGTCGAGTTCGACGAATCCCACATATTTAGTAGAAAATATAACCGGGGAAGGCTCCTGCAACTACGTGATGCCACTTGGGTTGGTGGAGGAATCAGCCGTTTAACCAGAAACATGTGGATAGAAGTCATTCGCGATAAGACACGAGAAACTTTGGACGGAATTATCCAGCAAAGAATCGCCCCTGACACGTTTCTGATAACCGACTGCCACCGCTCGTATTTGGATATCGATAGACGACTTCCACTGAAAGGTCACGCTACTGTCAACCACAGCGAAAACTTCGTTGACCCTGCTCCTGTTATTGTGCCATTCCTTGACCGAACACTTGGCGAAGTAATCGAACCCATCCTTCCTTTAGTGCAAATTTCGGTCCACACTAACACCGTGGAGCGACATTGGCGCACTCTCAAGTCCTGCATCAAAACATGCAACCAGAAACAGCGTATACCTGGATATATTGGGGAGTTCCTGTACCGGCAAAATATCCTTAGGCACATAGACAGCATTGGGGAACAATTTGCAACACTTCTTGAAGACATTCGTCGTGTGTATCCTGGAAACCGTCGGGGCATCAAACGACCAGGTGAAGGCTGCGCTTGCCCAGGGTGTGCTTAAAATCTCTTCAAAGTGGAAGGACACCACATAAAATAACCTGTGGAAGGAAAATCACACAAAACTACCTGTGGAGGGACACCACATAAAATAACCTGTGGAAGGAAAATCACATAAATAAGCCTGTGGAAGGACACCATATGAAAAAACCGACCCTCGGGTCGGGCACTTTTGCCGTGTCCCTGATGATGGCCATGGCAGGCCGAAACCCGTGTGTTTGTATACACAATTTTATTTGGTCGCCGTTCATGTCTGTGTAGATTTGGGGCCGTCGAAGACGACAGTGGGGTCAATCACGACTAAGGGGGATGAAGGGGATCTGGGGAAGAATAAAGCGGAGATTATTCACCTGTCGAATTCAGAAAATGCGAAGAAGCCAGGAGAAATTGAGTCGCTGTTGAAGGAGGATCATCATGTGACGCCAAGCTCGGTGACCAGATTTGGACAACGCTGCTGGATAAGCCGAATTTTTATAAGAGGCCGACAGTGGAGGTAGATCCTGGAGGAGTCGGAGGGGTAGATAACGAGGATTCTTATGTAGATAAGAAGGAAGAGATGGGAGGTGGGGGTATTGGCGCTGGATCAGGTGCTCCCATATTTTCCAGTACGGAACCAATCATAGTCTGGAATTTAGAAGAACCTGAGCAGTTTGCAGGAGTTTCTCACGAGTTTCCTCCGAGGAAAGGAGTCTACAATTATTCTTGTGGAGGTGGAGGGCTTCACGATATGATTTACGGGGTTGGTGGAAACTTCACGCTTGGAACCTACTATGGATATGGGCATGACAGTGGTGCAGATAATTCGAGGGAAATAATAAGCCGAGAATGGGCATAGCGGCAATGATAATCCTCATCGTGACACTGATAAACAACCAGTGACCTATAATTTCGAACCTACTAAAACGATCCCGGCACCTGAAGACCTTCCTGAAGAGGGCCACGATGATTATCTGGAGGATCCTGACATTGACGAGCCTTCACAGAAAGAGGGCTAAAGAGAGCCAAAAACTTATCGGCTTGTTTCTGACTTCGACATGGTACCAGACAGGTTGGGTGACTCCTCCACCCATCGACTAAGCAGCTCAGTGTCACCCTCGACCACCAAAACCACGACAACAACTGGAAAGGAAGATGGCACAGAGAGGAGCTCCACTTTGGAGGCAGTAACCGGTCAGGAGTATCCGGACGAGGATGACGATGACGTCGTAGGTGCGGGCTACGTTGACATCAGCTTTGAACAGAAGCAGAACGACGTCTGCTTTCCACGTAAGGACGCCCACAACTTCTCCATTTCTCCGACGCCTCGAACGCCCAAGAATTTTACGACCTCTGCGATGTACACCTCCACAAAAGATTTGGACAAGGTGTTCAGCCCCGCGTCAATGGAGTTGGTTATCGGACCTCAGGAACCTGGTCTCCTTATCAAGTCTACAACGGACTTTATCATGAGCACACTCGAATCCCTGAATTTACTCAAGACGCCACAAAACACGCCGCCAACGGAAAGGGAACTCTTGTCTCTTGTGTATTTGTCCAAAAATTAACTAAGCTTTTTACTTAATCTTTGTCTCTGCAGCAATTTTTGTTAACTTTGTTTTTCTAAATTTTCTGGTGCTATAAAAATGTCGATTATAAGTGAATTGTTCAGTCATATGAAGCAACAAAAAATAATTCATCGTTGTCTTACAAACTAAATATTTTTAAAAGCTGAACGGGCTCTTGGTCAAGTTTTTTTGGAATCCTTAACATTTGCCACACAATTTTCTCAATCAACTTCCCTCGCACTTTCTAAATCTCGGGTTTCGGCCTGCCATGGCCATCATCAGGGACACGGCAAAAGTGCCCGACCCGAGGGTCGGTTTTTTTATGTGGTTTTCCTTCCACAGGTTAATTTATGTGGTTTTCCTTCCACGTTAGTCCAAAGACTAGCCTACTCGTGCGCCTTTAAATGTAGTATCGCGGGTGGGAAGGTTTTATACCTTTTTCCGCAAAAAGGACACTCCACCGGATTCTTTGTCTTAAAATTTTCTGTGGGATTCTTCAAATTGGACTCCCTTCTTCTTGCACTTTTAGTTGTGACAGCTGAAGATTGGACCTTTTCCCACACCTGACGCTGTCGTTGGAGTTCCGGGGGTTCTTTTAAAAGGTTAAAAGCTTTTCTTAGCAAGTCAAATGCGAGTTTTGACAACCGAACCGCATCTTCTGATGGTGGCTCCCCTGGTTCATGCTTAATTTTGTCGGGATGCAATTCCAAACTTAGCCGATGAAACGCCTTCTTAACCTCAGCGGGGGTTGCCTTTGTGCTCACTTTTAAAACTTCGAATGGATTCATGATGGAATAGTTTGGATTGAATATTAAGTATAAAAACTATAGTCTGATGAGTGAGATGATGAATTGATGTGTGTTGTAAACAAACATGTGCTACCTGTAAAAATTCAACGTTGATGCGACGACACTCACATTGGAAATACAAACACAGGCGGGCAAAACACACAAACTTGTACGCAAGTCAGGGCTTACAGTGTTTTGCTTAATTTTCAGCTTTTTAGTTAATATTAATCGGAAATACTGATTCGTTTGCCTATGCCTTCAGAAAATGGCTGTCAAGTGCTTTCTATAATTACAACAGATAATATTTAATGGTTTCAAGCTTCCATTTCGTACATTAACATGTGACGTAGCGCTTATCCAACAAATGTTTTTTCTACAAATTTGTATTATTATAGTGCGCTAAACTTTATTTGGCCGTACGTATAATAACCGTTGCATGAATTTCCAGCAAATATGTTTTATGAACAGGCCTATGTATCAACCTGCCGAAGGCCAGTATTTGAGCCACGGAGCTCACCGTTCGAGCACAAACTGGAGTAGATTTTTGCGATAACCTTACAACGGGGTGTTTCTTTTGTACTAATGTATATCAAGATCAGACGTTGGAAAATACAAAATACAAATGTATTTAAATACGAATTTAAAAAACTTTTAAGTATTTTGTATTTGAGTATTCGAAATACTTTAATTTTTAAAAGTATTTGAATATTTTGTATTTAAAATCCTTTTCCCAGACAAATATATTTTGTATTTTGTAATATGACGGTGCATACATTCCTACGGAGTGTTCAAAGTTTTGGGGTAGTATCGGAAGTAATTCGTTTCTCAAAATTTAATATTTTGCGAAGACAACTAAACGTATTCTCGTTCTTTTCCCTTCTTTTTCTATTACTGCTTCCGTTCTGAGTATTTGCATTAGCAGAATAAATTAATTTAATTTAACCTTTAGCATGAAAAACACAAACTACATTCAAATATTGACCATGTTATAAAATAATGGGTAATGAATAAATCTAGAAAATTTGTTATTCAAAGAAAGCTTATTTTTGATTGTTAAAGAAATATGTAGGCTTTACATTTACTGGGAAATAGAAACGTTTGCAGTATGCAGTAAATATTCATATGGCTAATCTAAACGGGCCCACTTGGATAATTGTATTAAACATTCAAACATATTCAACAAAATATTCGTACAAGAGATATATTGATGTTCTAGCTTTTTCATGGAGTAACTTTTATTGCATTTTGTAAAGTATAAAATATTATTTCTACGTCACATAGTACACTTCAAAGTTATAAATAAGAAACAAACGGATTGTTCAAATCTTACTACTCTCATTCGTGAAATTGCATTGATGTTTTGGCCATGATGCTCTTTTTGACACCATTATAGTCTCTAAATATTTGTCCAAAAGATCGATGAAAATGGATTGAAAATAACTTTATGAATTGGTTGGCTACAATTTACATGCAATATAATGACTTTGTATAAGTTTTGTTTATATTTAGCATATTTATGAACAAATCGGGAATTTTCGGTATTTTTTTCAACAAGCACCATTTTTTTCTTGTTATATAAATGCTTGAAAATATTTCGCCCCCACAGTAAAAAGTGTAGTCCACAGTCTCTGTACGTAAAAATGTAAATTGAACTACCTGAAAACCGAAGCTTTTGGATAGCAAAATGCCGCATTCTTATACCAACAAATATTGCTATGAAAACCTGTCATCGTGGTCAGTTATGTGATAAGTTATGAATTTCAGTTACTTATAAGTCCAATCCAAATTTGTGCATGCACCTGAAGAGGATACCAAGGTTGTAGTGAATATGTTACAAGTAAATCAATTTGACCTTTCACTTATTTGTGAGTAAAATAAAAATAATTTACGTTAATTTATTACTGTCGTGCCACAAAAACATTTTGAGATAACTTAATGTTAATGGCTTATATGTTTACAGAACCTTAATGGTGCATCACAATAACTTCGAATCGCTTGTATAAAATGAAGAAGTGCAGATTTTCTGAATTTTCCTGTGTACCAGAAAGGTCAACAAACTTTGTTTAAATTTATTTTTTAGTAACTGGAGAGTATAAATGTATATCCTATATTCCAAGCGTAAGTTCGCGTAATTTTTATCAAATGTTTTCTCGAAAGAAAATATAAAATACAGGTGATGCCAATTTTTTAACAAAACGTACGCGTGTTGCATTTGTGCACAAACATTATGTTAAATGAACTTTACATAACAAACTGTATTAATTGGGTTTAAAACAAAATTTTGAATTTAAAATATAAAAGCAAGTTTGCATAACCAGACTTGTGGAAGTAAAAAAACTATAGAATAAAAAGTCTTTTTGTTTCCGACATCTTAAATCATCCTTAACCTAAACATTCAAAAACTTAAATCCAGTATATAAGAACGTGTAAAATAAATTCCGTCCACATCGATAAAGAACTGAAAGTAAGCCGATGAGAACTATTCTCTTGATTACTTATTTTGATAGAATTGGCAAGCTGTAAGCGGCCAGTGCTAAACATCAGCGCCAAAATAATTTCAAATCTGCCCTATATTTAATTGGCGTGCCTTTCCGCATGCCAGAATGCTACTCAAAGAATCCTTGATCACTGAGAAGCAAATCTAAAAATATTTTAAAAGCTGAAAGAGTATACAAAACTATAATACCGGCCAACTACTTCTGTCCATATGACATCAGTCATATAGAATCAAAGTAGAGCGTCCAAATATTTAAATTTTGACTGTGTTATCGTTCATGTTTTTATCTTATTTAGAATCTTGCAAAATTCAAACTTCAAGGTTCGTCGCTATTATCGTGTAGATGTTGTGCTGCTTAGTAGGCATTTAAATACGATAATTTTAAAAGCTTTTACTGAAACGGTATGGTAGAACTATTCCTTACAAGTAAACAGAAATAAAATACTGTTGTCTGCCTCTGGACAGTCAACAATTCTTTCTGCTTATAATTAACAAAAACTAATTATAATGTCTTAACAACCGCCGAACTAAATATTTTCTTTCCATATTTAAGCTTGCTTTAAGACTAAAGACTACGAGAATAAGGCTGAGTACACACGCTATACTTACACAACAACCTCGGGTATTCAGACCAAATACAAGAGAATTTAGGGAAAGTATAAGAGAATAACAAGAAAGTATGATAGAATATAAGGAAAGTTTAAGAGAATTTAGGGAAAGTATAAGAGAATTTAAGGAAAGTATAAGAGAATACAAGTTAATTATAAGAGAATATAAGGAAAGTATAAGAGAATATAAGGAAAGTATAA
>JAQIWO010000307.1:0-16056 GCA_034695405.1 Entomobrya muscorum
TAAATTTATTCGACTTCTTACACTGCAGAGCATTTAAAAATTATGGTTGTTGCCAGTTGGAGTTGACTTGCGAATTTTTTCAAATAAATCAATAATGTCGAAGAGGATTGTTTTCCTAAATAGCTTCTTATATATTTTCCTCACCAGAGGTGCGCAAAATGAGTGACAGGAAGCCAAAACAATAAATTATCAGAAGAAGCAAAGTATGTATAATGCGTTTAAACAAGTTAACCGGTGGCATAAAATTTAAATGTTGCAACAGCAATGATAATTAACTACTACGTTAAGCTAACAAACCGTGTTTTTACCTTGCTTCAACTTAATAACAGCCAAAACGAATTATTAATAAAAAAAATTTACACTTTCCAAATTTCTGTCTGAAGACTTTTTGATAACTACAATATTCAACGTCATGACACCATTTGACGGCTTCAAACAAATAAATCTGCTTTGAATATTTTTAAATGTCAACAAAATGGTAATTGTTCTACTAAGTTGTTATTTAAGAAAGTAAACAGTATGTCTTCAACTGGTATTACTACTTTATAGGGAAAGCAATGAATAAAAGCTATATGTTGCATGTGGGGGTTGGTGGCATTAATAAAACTGGTTACGTGGCCATCGCATATATGTCTCCATTATTCTTTCACTTTATTTATGTATTATCGTTCAAGTTTACTCCAGATAAAGTAAGCAAATAAAAAAGGAAAAAGTAGTGAGCTTTGTATATATTTTAACGATTTGAACATTCTAGGCACTTACATAAATGTTGATAGAAAACTGCTCAACTAGACTTCAATAACAGCTCCATTAAACTGGAAAGTGGCAAACAATATTTAAAAATGCTCCCACATTTTCTTAAAATTTACAGTAACCAATTTTTTTACAGTAACCTTAAAATTGTAGAAGAGTTTCCAGCAGAATGGAAAGTAATAAGCTAATAGCTCCAAATTTAAAAGTGTTATTACAGATTTGGTCCAAGTCAATTTACTGGACCATGTTGCTGATTCCAACCTATATGATTTTTAAAAGTCAATTAGTGAAACCACTGGCTTAATTTTTCCAACTTTGCATTTTGCGGTCAAGTGAATTTTAGAAATTGCATCATATCTTAGAGACGAACATTATAAACTAGCATTTTTATTGATTAAATGATAAGATACATGACTTAATTCTTCCATTATTAAAAATAACCCACTAGTTCCATTCCAATCATCGCTGCATATATCAGACGGAGATTTAAGTTGAATCATGCTTACCTTAGACGCAGCCAAGCTAACTACACAATTTAATTTCTAATCAATTGTTATTCTGGTAAAAGTTGATTACATCAAAACATTTTGATTAATTATAATTATTTCTGACATTTGTACTTGGATATTAAACGTAGTGTGGATACAGGTTATAATAGGATAAAGGTAATAAGTTCCATCTATATGATTAATGGGGGTAAACAAACAAAAGTAGCTCATCTTCACTAAGGATTTATTTTTGCTCCCTTTCGTTCTGTATCATTGCATCTGTTTACGAAAAAAGAGGCGATGATAGTGTACTAGGTATCTTAATAATTTTTCAAACTAAATAAGTTATGAGGCTGATATGATTTTCTTGCAATGAAAACTGTTTCTTACACGTGGGTTTTAAATAAATATGTCACGTATGGGATAACGTGCACAACAATGTGTGATGCACATTAGTTCAAATAGGTTCGATTTAGGCGATATAATTTTGGTTTAGGACGCACAAAATAACTAATTTAGAAGATTAATGATACACTTATTATAAACCAGTAGTTTGCTGACGTTATTACCAAACATCTAACATTTAAAATTAGCGTTTCTTTTAATAATACCTTGTAAAAAGTTACATATGTTCGAAACACAAAAAACGCTTAAAATTTTGATTCGAGAAAAAGAGTTAAAGAAGTTATTATTTCATTGAGGAAAGCTGTCTGTGAAACCCATGCCATAAAAATTACATCCGTTTTTTTGTGTTTTCATTAATGTAAAATGTAATGTGCCATGTGCATGAATACACTGAGAGCTTGCCTTGAATGACTCGGTTCATCCAATTGAAATTTCAAGCCGTAGCTAGATAACCATGCACTGTTGACAAGATAAATTAGTAAAAATATATACATGTTTAAAAGAAATTAATGAGAAACGTATAATTTGCACGTGATCTAGAGCTAAAACATCATTATAAGAATTGGCACATCCGGTCAACTTCATCAAGTAATTTCTATTGATCAAACTGCAAAAATTCTTTTTTTTAAATAACGTTGAAAAAACTTATGATGGGTATTGGGTGCGTGCCTTTCACTTGATTTCCTTTTTCCCTGAAAACCTATTTAAATCATAATATTGCGAATTAGAATGCACTCTTATAGTCGTCACTATACGGTGATGTGGTAAAAATAACCAAAATAAACTTGTAATTTAATCATAAGCAAGTCAAATTTCATCTTCAACAAAATAATCTAACAAAAAATCCAGATATGTAAGTTAGTATTCGGTGCTTGTTTAAATCTATTTAAATATTCGTCTGACTTTCTTGCTCTTTGCAGCTTTTGTTGACAATGTGACGTTAGCTATACCAGTTTTACAAGCAAATATTTCAAATTGGTATCACTCTATATATTTTTGAGGCTACAACATTTTAAATATAATTTAAGCATGTAGCTACTATCAGGTTTTTACTTTTCACGTTACAGTTGACTTGACAGTTATAACGTTAGTGATGGCAAGGCTATTTTAATTATTAAAAACCTCCATTCTTGTCTCTGAATATAGCCCTAACATATGCAGAAGACAAAACTAATACGTCCATTCCGCTGCTCCTGTTTGTATTTTCCATTGCATCTCAACTGGAACTGGGAAGTGGTCCACTTTTTATTCGTGAATCTGATACACAAGTCTTCCTGAAACTACTTTTATAATTTATTTTTAGGTATGTTAACTGAATAGCTTACCTCTAGGTATACACCCATAGAGATTTTGTGTCTTTAACTAGTCATTAAAATTAAATTAGAACTAAACCAATGAAATTCATATTCCTTAAACACATATCTTATTTCGAGTTTATAAGACTACCAATTACTTAAAAATTACTGAATTCTATAATCAACTATTATTTTCCATATTGACAGTGTGCATGTATATTCCCACAAGCATTCAGTTACTTTTTCAAAAAGTCACCAACACATGTAACGTGAGTTGGGAGAAGTTGTTGACGCTGCACAAGACAATGGACTTCTCAAATGCGAAGAGAGAACCGGCGTAGCACTGTATCTTGTAACGGCGCTGAGCCATTTTCATTCGACGATGTTCACATCTCCTCCTCTGCTTCTGCATTACAATGCATGTCATTTTCTTCCATTTTCGAATCACCTGCAAGCTCTTATTGCAGAGCTTACCTGCAATCGCTATTGGCGTCACGGCTTCAAATTCACATCGAAATTCCGCACAAAGGAAACATAACACTCAACTGTGGGTCTGCATGTCATAGTCGAATAGTCCCGAACATTAGCTGGGACTCCATCATATAGTATTTGAAAATATTTTTTATCATGCTGACAAGGAGATTCATCTTTTGGAATTTCATGTAAATGTGGTGCCATTTACGGGAAGGAGATACGACTTCAACTCTTCAAAAATAAATAACAAATAATATGCAGTATTTAATAAAAGACTTTTAAAATGCAAACTTTTTTCTGTGATAAAATTTGCTTGCGTCACATGATTGTCAAGAGTCCGAAAACTGCAAATGGACCCTTTTCAAAAAACCTCGTATACATTGTCCGCAATGGTCTCACAGCGAATGCTTAATGAGCTGATGCGGTGTGCGGCACAATGAGAGACTGGTAAGTGATCAAAGTATGAACGTCAGGATTTGAGTAGAGAAGAAGTAGGGCAAAGTAAGTGTGCCAGGTCATTAGTTTGCGACTAGTTTTCTGATTCGTTTGAGTTGCGGGAGTTCGTTTTCAAGTTTGAATACATTCATTAGACTATCGTCTAAAAAAGAAAGTACAATATGTTTAATATTTGTAATATTGTAATCATGGAATTCGATTATAAATATGTGTAAACTTAATTTCTTTTGAATCGTCGGCTGATGTTTTCATACCACTGTAAACAGCCACAGTTGTATTGCTATGTAGCATGATATCCTTTCGGTAGAGATCAATTTGAAGAAAGCCAAAGTTTCTGATGTGAGGGTAAACGCCAGGGTCCATAGGGCGGAAAGTAACCGCTTTTGTAACGGAAATACACCTCATTTTAGAACAATACATGACTCAAAAAATCGGGATATCATGAACGCGGAGTAGCCAGTCAATATGACACGATGGATGTGAAAAATCGTAAGATCTTTGGTCGTAGCCGGGGCAAGTTGAGACGATCGAGATTTGATTTGTTGACAACGGTAGGGATAGAGTTTTAGAAAGCAACCGAGTAATTACATGTGTTTCTTGTTGTAGGTGGAGTATTTTCTAAATACTATCGAGAAAATCACAGATTGAACGAAACGGAAATTTTATTTATTTATTTTCTGTTTCACAAACCTGAATAATGATCATCCAATTTTGAATGTTTTTCTTTATTATCATTTATCGAGTGCCATGAGCTCATTACAAAATAAACATGCATATAATTATGATTGCAAGACAAATTGTTTCAACTACTTTTGGTTTATCCGAATAAATTAAACTGAATTTATTTAGAATCATTTGCGCACTATCGTAGTATTTTCGAAATAACAGAATATTCTTCAATCGATTACTTTATCTACAAGAAAAGTGTTTTAACCGTTCAAAGCGTAATCGTTTATGTGCTTGGTTTCACCTTCAAAAATTCACTGCTCTTTTCTCTCGTCGCTTCATCGCTTCTCTGCACCTGCAATGCAATGTATTACTCACTCACTGATCAGCTATCATGTTGACTCATTTGGCGGAATTCATTAAAAACGTAATCAAATCCCGATTGTAAACCTTATGGCAGTAGTCTTATCTGAATTAATTAATGGGGTCGTTCATAATTCCTTCGGTCGTTTAAATGTGTCATGATTTTTTGGAGACTCTTGATGCAGGAACGGCCCCATAAACTGAAATGAATAGGATGAATAGAATGCATGCTTCTGAGGAAAACTGTGCTATAAAGAAATAACAGCTGACGAAAGTTTTTTCTACGGTCCTAATAATATAGCTTATCAGAAATAATTTTTTGTAGTGTTAAAAAATATTCAATTTGAACTATAAAATTTTAAACTGATTAATTACAAATGAAAGATGTTGAGTGAATAACACCCTTGAGTTTGAGTTGTTAAGCTGCACTTAAAAAAGTATAAACTTGCTGACGAGTGATAAAGTTGGCACTTTAATCGTCTCTGTAAAAAAAGTTAGTGAAGCGCTATTGTAATTATTATTTCCAGACTCCAAATCTCATTAAATTACTTGAGGTAGAGATAAGCACAGCAGGCTTATCAAGTTGATACTGGTAAGTTTTGTGTGTATTTTGTGAAATGAGAATTATAATAAATTTTGTTGGAGATTGTTTCGTGTTTTTGGGAGACAGTTAAATTATTTGATTATTAAGTTGTTGACAATTTAATACATTCTGTAGGATTAGCAGTGAGAAATGGGAATCAATTCATGGTTTTCCTCTGCGAATACAATAATTTAATTTAGTGTGAGGTGAAACAGTAAATAATGACTTAAAACCAGAATTGCTTTGCCAGCCGTTGCTTGAACTGTCTCACTTTTTTAATTGCTGATTTAGAACGTTATTGTAATTAACAATGTCAGTATTATCGCTATCATCTTCACCAAAACCGAAGAGGTTAGAAGAAGACTTTATTTGCTAATTAGAGAAGGAGGAAATGACTAGCTGGAAATTAATAAATAATTTATGCATTTTTTAAATTTATTGGTTCTTTTTTTCCACAGAGCTAGGATGGAAACTAAACAAGAGGATAACCCATCACCGCCGTCGACGTCGGCTACCAAATTTGTTGAGGTAGATATGCGTCTGGGAGGAGTCGTCGACATCATGGAGGAAGGAGAACCAGAATTCCCCCCGGAGGAGAATAATATCAGCATTTACCCCCTATTAAATATGAATGTAAGATTATAAATGTATTAATTAATTTTTTATTTAAGCGTGCTTGTAGATATCAGTCAGGCAAAAATTAATTATTAATTATTTGTTTTGTTGCAGATTTAGACCACAAGGCGGATGTACAGTAAGTTCTTTTTTTAATATGACGATTTTGTGGGTGTATCTCTAGAACAAGTTTAAATTCACAATTTAATGTTAATTTTAGCAAGTAGCCGAAGTGAGGATAATTTTTGTATTTTTTTCAGAATCCGCGCATGGGGTGATGATCTAGCAGAATTGTTGAACAATGTGCCATGGGTGAGATTCACGTTTAAGGATTTATTTTAACCGTTTTTAAAATGAATTATAAATATTCTGACTATTTATTTCCTGCATATTTATTATCTCCAGGAATGTTTGGCTACATCACGGATATGGAGCGAGTGGACAAATTCTGCAGTGAACAGATCGAAGCGACATATATGACAGACATGACTGGTCAATGCTCTCCCTCCCTTTTTACGGCTTCCTGGATGAGTTGCTATTTGTACTTAATGCTGATCCTAATTTTGTGGCGAGAGTTAGTAACTTATTAAATAATTAGTTTATAATAATATGATTTGAAACAGAAAAATATTTATTATGGATATTTAGTTTAAATTAACTTTGAAGGTTTTATATTGTGTATTAATAGAAAATCAGCATTACATCCTTTGACCGTGAATAATCTCAAAATGTCGGCAATTTGCTTTTCGGAGAGACCTGGCGAGGTGTTTGTAATAATTGACATTTAAAATGCTTTTTTAATTAGCTATAAAAAGCTTTGTTATTAAAAACTGGTTAATAGAAAGCAAATTGTCATAATATGTTTAAATTAATTAATTACTTGGAGATAATCCACTCAGCATTTTAGTTGTCAGTAAGACAATAACAATATATTTTAAGCAATGTTTTTTAAGCGAGCTCTTCCTCAGTAAATTCATCTCTGCTGCTGCTACAGTCGCGGTGGTGGTCCGTGTGATCAGTCAGTTGTTGTTTGTGTTTGTTTTCCTTGAAGTTCATTCATTGTGAAAACAAAACATTTGAGAAGTAAAATTTTCAATGGACCACTTTCCTTTAATACCTAATTTGGGGTAACTAATAATAATATTTTGTGAATTGTTATTCGACCAATAATTAAATGGCGTATGTCCTTTTTTCAAATTAGAAATCGCTTACTAGTATTAGTTTACTGTTAGTTTTATTGTAATTTATGGTAGAATTCATAAATTAATAAAGATTAAAACAATTTATTTCGGAACTTTTGTAGATGGACTGATTTATTCGAGCCTGATGGATGATGACACTTTCAATTTCAACTTTACAGAGACAACACTCCATAATCGGGTAACCTGACCTTTCAAAATGACTAGTGGCCACTATTCTACTCCAAAATCCTCTACTGTTCTTCCCTTCAGTACTTCGATTGTGAAGTGGAGCCTCAAGAAAAAGATAATCAATTTTACGAAATTTGTTCCCAGTCTTTGACGGTTGAGGAAAGCAGAGTTTTGGATAAAAATAAAAGTAGTAACAGAACGGTTTTATAGTTTAAAGTGAGTATTAATTTTAGTTTTGATTGATCGTCTGTCATTTATAATAATTCTCTTTTTTATCACAGCCGATAGTGGAAGAACACGCCTTTACCACTCTACTTCCAGAAGAATGGAGACTACGAAATCCCAACTGCTTTGTGAAATTGTTTAAATGTGTGGAGGCAGAACGACTGCTCGAGACGCTGAACAATGCTCCCTCGACTATTCCTCTTCCTCATCGTCAGAACAAGTTGACAAGCCAAAGAAGCAGAAGAAGAAGAAGAAACTAGCAAAAGCTCATAATCTGAAAGACGACATAAGAAATTAAAATAGTTTAAAATCCCATTCTGGAAATTATCCCTGCCAATTTTTTCTAGTCGTCGAGGAACACGCTCCAAATATGGCAGTGCACGAAGCTCTCAAGGACTCTGCACCGAAAACCTGGCCAAACCACCTACAATTGTGCAAGGTGCCCGTACAAGATCAAGAAGAGACAGCGGTATATTCACCATCATTTACATGAACATTTAAACCTCCTCGGGGGACCGTCTCCATCAAGTTGCGTGAATAAACCCAAACCAGCTACAGAGATTAAATCTGACCCTGACGGTGACGACAGGAGACTGTAGCGCTCATTCAAAAAAGAAAAGTGTAATGAGTGTTCTCAAACATTTAAGACCGGACCGTAAGGAGTACATATTGCGTCTCCAGTACGTGGAAGGGGAACTTGACTGTAGTTTTTGTGAAAAGATGGGTTTCAAAAATAGGACGTTACTTAAACGTCCCATTTCTACAGCCCACAAGGAAGTTTCGAAGGAGGACCTCTGCCAGGGTTCGGAATGTAGGAAATTGTTTCCGTTGAAGACCACGCCGAATAGGCACATCAGCTTACATTCAGATGAAAAACCATTGTCTTGTGTCTTCTGTGACGCCAAATATTTGCAGAGTCATAACCTTCAAACTCATATGTTAAGTAAGCATCCGGAAACTGTTCAAAATTCATCTAAAAGATCAAAAAAATGAAGGTGGTGGATAGCAACAGCAGCACAAAAGCCCCCCGCTTCTATTCCGCTTGTGTCTGTGATATGTGCAGGAAATTGTTCTCGAACAAAGGGAAACTCGGCCAGCACATGACATTTAACAAGGATCGTGAAAGTTGGATGCTCAAGTGCGCCTACTGCTCCAAAAAAAGTTGACCAAAGTCATACGGGTGAGAAGTCGTATAACTGTGAGCAGTGTGACGCTAAGTTTTCTTATCGACATGGTTTAAGACTTCACAAGAATACAAAGCATGATAAATAAATAAAGCATTTATGTTCGAAAATTGTAAAGTCATTTTTTCAATTGTGTTTCAATAAAAAAGTCGGTTTATTCAATAATACAAAGCTTATTAAATTAACCACATCTTTAATAAAAAGAGCAAATGTCTCATCTTCTTGTGATAAATTAGCGGCCCTACCTGAGTAAACATCAGACATCGTAAATGAAAGGTCGCTCTCTGGTATGTGTCCTCAATTGGGCAATCAAATGGGGGTTCTATTGAATAACTTGTGGCACTGCTCACACTCAAACGTTTCCACTGCAGAGTGCGTCTTCCAATGAGATACGAGTGAGCCGAAAGTCCTTTCCGCACTCCTCGCACACACAGTTGACCTGGGTGGTGTGAGACGCCATGTGTCTTTGAAGTTGTGACCAAGAGACATTGAAGTCCACACAGGTCAGGGGAAGGTGGATCCTGTTTGAAGTCTGAGATGCTGAGTGATCAAGCTCTGGTCGCGGTACACTTTGGGGCAGACCTGGTACTCCCATTTGGAGACATTGTGCTTGTTGACTTGGTGGCGCGTCAGGTCATCTTTTGTTCGAAACCAGCACTAAGGTCGCTTGCAGGTGTGGTTTCGCTCATGAACTGGAAGAAAAAAATGAAATATGAATGGTTTTTTTTAATAAATATTACTGCAAACGGTCATGAAGGTCAGTGTACAGACTGTGGTTGCCTTTAAAAAATATAGAGGTCAGTAAAGCTCTTGCCGAATTAGTCGCACACCCAATTCTTAGTATGTACCTTCTGATGCATGACCAACTGCCAACTATCAAGATAGCTTTTATTACAGCCTGGTTCCAAACACTCGATTTTTGTCGATCACCTGATGAATTCCGGGCAATTCCTCTGAGCACACATTACAAAAATTCTTCCCGAACTTATAGTGATCCCGAAAGTGTTCCAAAAGCATTTCTTGAATGGACGTGCAAAGAGAGCAATTCGAACATGGGAATAGCTTGAAGCCAGGAATATGTTCACAACAGGTTTTCATGTGGTCGTGGAGAAAAATGCTGTCAACTCGCTCCGGACATTTTTCACAGGTCATCTTGTGCTTGCACTCCTGGTAGGCCAAATGGAAGTCATTTGGGCAGGAAGGGAGTTTGAATATTTTTTCTACTTGAGCACTTGAATAAGAATGCGCCGTAATAAAACTGAGACAAACTACACGATCAAGTGATAATAACACACGACTTGATATTACATTGCACTGTTTATCGGCAGTTGCTGAACTCTTTCATCTATGCATGGGCAAAACGTTTAGGTTATCCGGCTACAGAAATGAAGCTTTTTAAATTTTTGTTTGAAATGATAAGCTGCTTAGTTGAGAATTGACAAAGCGGTAACGCACCTTTAGTAACTGGTTACGCTCATTTGATGCATATTTTTGATGTTTGTAAGTATAATAGGATACATTTCTAATTGAAAAATATAGTATTGCTTGAAGCAAACGCCCAACTAACAAAAACGCAGATGAGATAAATTTTGCGTTTTGCTTCCAAGTATGCAATTATTTCAAATATTTTACTAAATAAACGTAATAAGGTTCGTTAGGCGAGATGATTTACAAATTAGAATAGGTTAAAGTAGCTAAACAGGAAAACGAGTTGTCTGAAATAGAAGATTTATTGGTGCTGCTGGATTTAAGCTACAGGCTTCAAATTGATTTGATTAACACGGAGCATCCATTAAAATGCATAAATGTATTTTTATATTCAATAGTATTTGCATGCCTGCATTTAATTAAAAAAGTGATTAAATATGGTAACCTGAACAATGTAAACTCTTTCTTTTGAAAGATATGACTATATTCAGATGATTGTGTTCTGAGCTTGGTTTTATCATGCTCCAATTTTAAAATTGATTGGTTATCACATGAATCAGAAATGGGCTAGCAGTTTTCCATGGAACTCTCATCATTTAATATATCATTTAACCTGGAATCATTTTATGCAAGGTAAATTAAAAGTATCAAAAGATAGCCAGTATAGCACAATTTAAAAAAACTGAATCCTTCTGTTATCTCCAAAGGGAATGGTCGGATGGTCATTTAGACATAGAGGATCGAACAGCGAAGTTGTTGCGTCAGTTTTACACGAATACATACGGTTTGTAATATTTAGCGGTTTATCATGATTGAATACAATCAAAAATGAAAAGGCAAGAAAAGATTTAATAAATTAAAGATTGCTTAATAGAGTTTCACAAATACAGTCTAAGGTCACTACATATTCGTTTTTAAACTTATTTTGTTTAAAAACATCGCTCGCTCGTTCGTCCTGCTCATTGCTGATATAGAACTTATACTAGAAATGCCAAATGATAAGGAAATAACATTCACAAAAACAAAGGAATAAATTGCAAACAACATTCTATGCAAATAAAATCATTTTATCATCATTATCAAATCTGTTATAAAAACGAGCAGCAAACCTGCGACCGGACTTACGGTCTAATGAATCTGTTGCTGGTCTACAGGTTCTTATCTTGGTGAGCGAACAATAAAAATAAAATTTTGACGCAGTTTAAACAGGAAAAACATATAATTTGTGCTTTCACAACAAACGATGCTCGCTACATAAAAGCTTTGTGCATTGAAGGCTAGTAATTACACTTTTGTTCGCTCAAACGCTAAGTTTGTTATCGTGTTTCATTTTTTTCACGTAAAAGTTACTTAAGTTGTGCAAAACTATATGGGTGCTGACTGTGTTAAGCAATCAAAGTATTCGTTTCTTCAAAACAATATGAGTAAGTTGTAGTTATTAGCTATCCATAAGTTTCGTCGATTTAGTTTACTGTATTTTTGTAAGCCATTTTCGACAACACTATATGTGGGACTATATTGGGAACACTTTTAGCCAAGACATGCTTACATGCATATTTCATCGACTCGCCTATCGTATATGCCGACAAGTATTTGTACTTTTAAGCAAAATGCGTGTTGCCTAATATGAATGTTCAAATGACTCATAATATTTATTTTGTACGTGTGTATTAGTTAATATTACGAAGTACGAACCACTGTTTGGTTACTGGAACGCAAAATTCGATTTCACGATCTAAGTAACGAAAAAACTGCATGCATATCCATTCAGAACATCTCATGAAACTGTGTATTCTCGTAATCGTCTTATTCTGGGTTTGCAATTTGTGCAAGCATATCCCAGATTTGTTGGGTTCTGTAATTAACAATCTATGTTCGTCAGAAAATTGAATTCGGATTTTAACCGCTGATACTTTGTTTAAAGGTTTTTATTAAGAAGAAAGTAAATAAGTTTTTAATTTTCTAATTCTGATAAATTGCGTTAGAGGAGAATTAAATTTGTGCTACAAGTCATTGGCTTGTGCTAAGCATCAAGACGACGTGGACAAGCTTCCGTTTCCAGAAAACCTGGTGGCCAAGATCAATAGGATCGTTCTCGAGAAGAAGCCAAGTGCAAAGTTGACAAGTTGTGCGTTGCTCAACGCTAGAAGGATGATATATCTGCGTTGCGTTGGATGTGATGCTGATTAATTATGGGGTAAAGGCGGTACACCAGCCGTTGCAATACCATTGCGTCCAAGAGGAGGAGGATGATCTCTATGACCAGTGGGAAAAGCAGGAATATTAGAAGTGTTTAAGATCGAGAGGGGGGAGGAATATCAACAGGGGATTTTTTTCGGGCACTAGGAAGTAATAAAGTTGATTAATTTAATATTTGTAATGGTACGTAATTTTTGACTTTGTTGATGTGTTATGATAAAGTTTATTAATAAATCTGTGATACTACGTTTATTTATGTAATTTTTGCGTAAGTAATAATTTATTGTTTTCATGAAAATAAATAAGGTTGTTTGTTCTAGAAAAAGAAAAATTAGTTCTCTCTATAATATTCATGTTATTTCATTTTCCAAACTGGAGCATGAGGTTATGGGCTGGGAGTACCTGAATGGTTTGCATTCCTGTGGGCGTTAATGTACTGCATTTGTTTTCGAAACATATTTTAATGCATAACGGATCAGTTTGTGGTCGGTCAAATCACAATCTTATAAGTAATTAAGTAATTGCTTTTTGGACAGACGTGAGAATTTATCACAATTATTTATTTGTAAAAGTAATGTTAAAATGGGATTCTAAAAAAATCCTTGACATTCACCCCATCACCAATAGTACAAAACGGTCAACTGCAAAATCTCTATCAATATTTTTATCCAAAACTGAAAGGCCGTATTTAAAGTAACGCGGAACAACTTTGAAACATAATATGCATCCATCTACAAGGGTTTATTCTACACAATGAAGCAGTACAGTTTACATGTTTTGTAGGTCATCATTGCAACTTAAAACTACTTGCCGACTAACCACAATGACTGACTGTGAGACTTGGTTTACGGGAATGTAAATTAGTATTAATTTTTTATTAAAAAAAAATATTTACTTTCTGGATAAATATTGCACAATAGCATCGATTAACAACAGTTACAATAGTATTATACTCTAAGAGTTAGGCAGCTAAATTGACGCAAAATATTAAAATTATTTATTTATTTTAAGTTATTTAAGTTATAAAATTCACTTTACAATCCCACTTTGTTTAAGTATCAAATGGTTTTAGTGTGTTTACAATGATGGTTATTCCATTTACGGATTATCGGTGGATCTAGTTGTAATTCAAGTAATCAGATATAATATTTGTCCGTAGAATAGTAATCCCATCATAGCCACAATTCATAAGATAGACTGCCAAGTTACAAATTCACTCCAGATGGCTAACTGGGCGAAGATGCTGATCTTGACAAGGAGGATGCTAGTCATCTTCTCATGCCACCGCTGCCACCCCGCTGACCGGGAAGACCAATCCATCCACTGCCTTGGTATATTGGTGAGCAAGGTCCTGATCCTGAGGAGCCACCGGTTCATCCCTCCACTTCCCGACGACGAATGGGAGTTAATATATTATTAATATGTTTGTCTTGGTCATCATCTTCCGAATAGTCTGAGATTGATGGAGACAATCTTGTTCCACCCAGCGGAACTGGTCTTATTTAAGATCCTGCTTCCCTTCTGCCATCACCTTCCGCTTCGTCATCTTCATCATCCGGAAGAGGCAGAGGTGGAATAAATTTGACCAACCAAAACTAGTAAGGCGGTTCCTCCTTGTCATCTAGATCTTAAATTGGTGTAGGCACAAGTTCATATAGAATAACTAATGGAAACATGAACGGAAACTGACCGCTGATACTAAGGCTATCTGAGTCCTCATCATCACATTCGTCTTGAGCTTCGTTTCTTTCCATTTTTTCGGCTGTGAGAGGCTAAGGCTTGTAAAATGGAATTATAAAAAATGCTTGTAGTAATTGATGATTGCTTTTTAAAAATTTAATTTCATTGCTTTGGTTTTATTGTATGTTTTTTAGATTTACACATTTATTTATACATCTCGGCGTCGTTCCTGGCAACCTGAGCTTTTCTTTCGGCCT
This sequence comes from Entomobrya muscorum, assembly GCA_034695405.1. Lineage (NCBI taxonomy): Eukaryota > Metazoa > Arthropoda > Collembola > Entomobryomorpha > Entomobryidae > Entomobrya > Entomobrya muscorum. Next base: position 14,442 of record JAQIWO010000307.1, read on the forward strand.
GACACATGGACAACCAGTTTTCATGGCCTTTAGCTTCTAGAGTTCTTTTTCCTGTGTGAAACTTGGCGTTTTCCTCATCAATCTTTTTTTAGCGTTTCCAGAGTTTCATATTGACTCTGCAACTCATTGTCTTTCGCACTAATCATTTATCTCCACTCATCCCTTCCTTCGTCGCGTAAGTTGAGATTTGGCTGGACATTTTCTATGGTCTTTAGCTGCTCTTCTTGTCTTTCCTGTTAACCGCTCAAATTTCATACAATAAAGAAAATGACTTGCTTTAAAAAGGTTTCTACAGAACGTGTACATATTATAAAAATTAATCAGATGAAATAATCCCAAGTGTTTTGACATACCAACCTTAATGTTTCCATTCCCCTCAGCTTAGTAGCTGTAATATCTCATTCATTGCAAATCTCATCCAGAGCTGCCATTGTTTCTTCTAAGTTTTCTCTCAAATTCTCATTGTCCGCACAAACACAGTCCAGTCTAATTCCAATGACTCTGCCTCCCTCTTACAAAACTCAGCCTTTGCCTTGATTGCAACTGATTCAATAAGTGGAGAGTCTTCAATGATAGTTTCTTTGATTGTCGCAAGTTCACTTTCCAGTTTGTAAACATTGTTTAGCCAATCACCTGTTCCCTGATACTGAATACACATTCTCTTCACTTCCGCCAACTCCTTCTCTGGCTCCGTTTAAACAATTTAAAAACAATACACATATATTTTGCACCCAGTCCTTGGAAACTTCCGTATGAGCTAAAGGAGTGGTACGAGCTTGCTGCCAAGGCGCAGCCAACTTCCATTCAACATGTAAAGCAAACCAGAAATAAATTTAGGGTGAGCTTCATAAGTGTCCTGTTACTAAATGGGTCGTGGAAAACCCGAATGAGAAATCTGTGTACTTCATGATCGTTACCTTGGAGTTTGGAATGCAAAATCGGGAACCTACTCGCAAATCATGTCGGTACAATTTCAGTTGACATTCCGACTGACAATGAAAGCTACTCACGGCCTGAAGAGCACCTCAAAAGCTTAATCGTGTTATTCAGGATAAGCAAAACTAAGTACAAGGAATCGTGTTACAAAATTTTACTATTACGATTAGATTGTGGCCCATTGCAGGGATTTGTCTCAGAATAAGATATTTCCAATGGGTACGCATTTAAATTTAACGATAATCATATTCATATATAAACAATTGAATTAAATTTTGGGTTTTAGCATTGTCCAATTTTCACGGTGCCACTGGCAAATTGCAATTCAAGCGGAAACTGGAAGTCTAACAACATTATTTTCTTGTTGGGGCTGCAAGGGGAGATTTGAGTAAACTTGGTCGAGAGGGCTGATAAATTATGTCGCTGAATTATGAAGTTACTCGGTATCAGATACATTATCATTAGTTATGGCATAGCATGAGGGAAGACGGACATTATTTTAAATTCTGTCATTATTTATTTAGGCCTGATTGTTTCAGCGGTAGGGCAGGAACAAAATCGTCATATACAAGTGCGCGCTGAGAGAGCACTAATGACGCGATATGAAGCACAAAGATTTGTAAAATACATGGAGTATGAGATACAACTTCACCATATATGGCTGGTAAGATTTTAATTT
>JAQIWO010000308.1:0-16045 GCA_034695405.1 Entomobrya muscorum
GGACGAAATTTTTTTTAGGGACGTTAGGTCATGAGGGATTTTTCCCTCGGACAAGGGACGGAAAATCTGCGTTGCAGTTCCATGTGTAAGATTTTGCACGTCCGTTTTTAGGTGTTTGCATTTGGACACATAACATATTATAGTCATTATTTCATTGTAACTTTTGTAATAATTTGGTTCGCGTCTCAGAATCAGAGAAGGGTCCACCGATCTGTAGGGTACTGGAAAACTTTAGTTAGTCAAATTTTATAACGGCGGTTTGAGATGATTCTTTAAATATTGGTAATGGTCTCTGTGGTTTTAGATTCTTATGAGAGTTAAATTTTAATCTTGGATAACTACCCCAAGTTTGGGCCTACAGTATTCAAAAATGATTATGTGGTCAAGCAATAAAAGCTATGTTTGATAACATAGTCGCAACTGAGCGGCATGAAAAACAAAATATGGCGATGTTAAAATCTGGCGTACGTTCTCTGAAGTTTCCACAATTTACTAGAAATTCAATGGAAAAAGCAAGGTATCTTGAGGTAAAGTGAACTACATTTAAGCAAAAAAATTATATAGTTAACCATTGGTTTAACTGTTGATCTGCACAGAAATCATGTCCACGGAAACTATCGTCTCTTGTCTCGGCAACGAATACAGTCGGGCAAAGGGATCCCATATTTGAAGAGTACATTATTCGTTAGGAGATTTATTCATCGGTATTGTTTGGTTTATTTGCTGCATAAACTATTTTGTTTTTTGGCATATATATGGCAATTATTTCATCATATATTAATCATATATTTAATGGTAAAGTAAATTGGTATAAAATGCATTTAATTATTCATGTCAAAGTCATGCGTGTTTTCATGCGAAATGTTTTTTTCCTTGAAACTTTTATCGAACATTTCATAGAAAAGGACCCGGACACGCCCGTTGATACTCCCGTGGTCAGTGCTCCAGTAAAAGAGGATCTAAACTTGGATGATGATGACATCCAAGAAAGAAGAGTTTCACTTGCAGATATCTTCAAGCCGGCAGGTGTGAGTACAAATATCAAGAAAAAGCGGAAATATGAGATGGATGATCCGAATGATCTCACCGTCAAGAAAGCGAAAGCAGCAAAGTTTAATCGGGAGAAAAAGAAGAGACAAACGGAGGAGTTGAAGCTAAAAGTGGAAGAGCTGAGGGAGGAAAATTTAAAATTAAAATAGCAAATAGTTAAGCTGAAAATTAATGCTGATGCAGAGCAAACTAAGTTGACGGAGGAAATTGACAATCTCAATCATTTGTTGGAAGAAGAGACACGAAAACGTCATTCTCGCCCTGGAGAAATGACAATAATGTTGGATTTAATCCAAAATCCACAATTTTGCAGTTCCGGTGGCGCTATCACCGTCACTCAGCAGTGACCTGCGTTTATTCAGAACATATGATCGTCGGTGCACCTGCTTATTTTACGAATATAATGTAATTGTGACCGTGCTGTGCATTTATAAATTTGTGTATTTACTGAAATAATTGTAAATGTTTTTCAATAAATTTCCAGATATATTTATTTCCTAAGGGAACTTTCTACGCGTGTGCCTGTGCAGTTAATTTATTATTGAATAATTACTAATCCCGTTTCCTGCAGTTAAAAGAGGGTAAAATTGTATTTTATATTTTAATCATAATATATTTAGTTGAATAAAAATAAAATAAATTTATATATATTCATATAAAACACATATGGCTTCATTAAAAAGGCTTATTTCTCAAAACTTATTGAATATTTCCTACAAAGTGTAAACTCCCAAAACTACAAAATTGTTTATTCAATTTTATGAATAACCTCAGTCTCCAATATTTTGAGTGTTTGAGAATTGCAATGAATGTCTTAAAGGAATTCATTATTCATGTTGAAAGTTGAAATTTTGAGAGGAACTACAAATGTGAGATTTCTGCATAACAAATATGAATTAAAGCATCTCAAAAACAAATACCGAAATACTGGGTTTAATCTTTTGAACTGAGACTGCCATCAATCGAGAAAGCATTTAAATTTTTTCGTGATGACGACTTCCAAGAATTAAACACATTTTGCTCTCTTTTACGACTGGACTGGGATGAAGGCTTATTTTCGGAGTGTTTCATTTTCATACTTATTTCATGTCACCGACGGGATTGATTTTAGAACTAAGCCATCATGCATTAACACATGCCCTGCACAATTTTTACACTGCAACTAACTACTTTTAAATACACACCATGCGTGTGAGCTTGCAAATACTGGAGGATTAAGTAGGTAGGATGTAGGTAGCGTAATTAAATGATTGATCTATTCAAGGTGTATAGTTATGGAATATTGCATAGGCATATCGGATAGTTCGCATAATAATTTTCGCTTGTAGACTCAAGTTTCCACATTGGAATTTTTAATCAACGATCAAAATAATATGTCAATTCCAAGCTTCACGAAGTTCAGCAAAGTTGGCAATCAAACTACGAGAGTCTCTTTGTCTTCCATCAGTTCCATCTCAGGTTTGGCAACTGGGAAGAGATTTTGGAACATTTTAAAAGTTTATCAGGCGAAAATTATTATTTGCCTTTACTCCAGGCTGAATTTTTTAGTAAAAAGAATCACAGGCTCAAAATAAATACAGGGATGTGACTTGTGAAAAATATTAATAATTTTAATTGTTTTTCTAATGTTCAATTTTAAAAGCAGCCGGTTCCTCTAATTGACATTTGGGAATTTCGGAGTAGGTATTTTATAGGAACAATGTAGCATCTGGATTTCTTCAGTTGTTGGAATATCACGGATTCGGGGTTCTTGTTTAAAGCAAATGACAACCTGAGAAGTCCCAATTTTCACAGCGTGGGGGGGGGGGTTGGACAAGGTGTTCAGAACAGTGATGGAGGCAGTAGAAGTCGATTAGCAGACTTGGCAGTTTTTGATATATTGGTTTGGTCTTGATTAAAAACTGTATTTGTGGTCGTATCACAAGTAAAAATGGTAAGAAAGAAGCAAATTACATTTTTTCCTAAACTGATGTTAAGCTAAACACTTTATGAGAATCTCATTTTAATTGTAACAATCAATCAACCAATCAATTAAGAATACATCCATACGGTGAAACTGATCTGCTTTGAAGAATGCTAAAATTAAAGCAAGTAAAATTTTATAACGGCGATCGAAGATTCCATAATTTAATATTATTTTTGGCTTCGTTTTCAGATAAACATATTAACCTATATCACTAAATATCGCCATCAAAATGGAGGACACATACTTTTCAAATCCTGGCACATCCGATCACCCTTTTCAACTTACCCAACAAGCTACTGACTTTCAAAATGACATCGTCCGCGCAGATGATGACATGGCATTTTATCTCGATAGTGATGATGAGGATTCAAATTTTAATACACTGTCCACAATTCGTATTAGCTTTGCTGGGTTTATTTAGGTGGGAACTTTTGTCAGATACCCTGTTAATGCAGTGCATCAATCAATTAACAATTAACAAAATACATATTAACGGGAAGACTCAATAAAGTCTAACGAAATTACGAAAGTAAAATGTAGTCCAATCAAATACTAGAAGGTATGTATTAATGTTATGAAGATTATAATGTCAAAAGATTCTGAGAATTTTAAAAAACAACAACATCTCCTTCTGGTTTACCCTTTCAGCCGTAGTTTTGCTTAGCCGGTGCTTATTGCGTGTCACAACCCAATAAGCATCAATCAACTTATAACTTTACTCAAACAACGCCTTACTTTTAGCTTTAGCTTAAACTATCGACTTCAAAAACTACGATAATTTCATCAAAAGGATTATCACTTTTTCACAGTAATATTTCAGCGAATTACATTATTATATATTTTGTGTGAGGATACTTGATATTTTATTCATTTTATTCATTATGATTCGGAGGAAACGAAAACAACGACAGAAAAATTGAAAGTTCTTCCATCCCCATATTATCTCATCTTCTCAAAAATTATTTTTATTTGTCATGTACAAAATTCACTAAACTTACCCACCTCCACCACCTCGTTAAAAAATTCTCTATTTAGGTACATTGTTTTTGCTAAAGTACTTTGTAATTTTGGATCTTTGCATTGGGGCACACAACATATTTCGTTTGAATTTTAATTGTAATATATCAGCAATAATTATAATCCAGAGATGCCGACAATACTGACCTAGTGGGAAGTTAGAATTATGTAAGCTAATTAAATTTTATAACGGCGTTTTGAATTGCCAAAATTTAAAATTATTTTTTGGCTTCGTTTTTGCGAAATTATCAACGTAGATCATTCGATATCGCCATAAAAATAGAAAACCTTCCTTCTCTTCTCAAATTCTGTCACATCCGATGACTTTTTCAATTCATTCAACAAGCCACTGACTTTCAAAATGAAAACTTCCCCGTACATGACATGGCATTTTATTTCGATAGTAAAGAGGATTCAAATTGTAATAAACTCTCGACAAGTCTATTTTAATCTGCCCCCTTCTCTCCGGAGGACAGTGTTATCGAGAAACCTACCAAGCCAAAGTAATGGACACACCACTAGCATCAATCATGGATTCCGTCCAAATAATCGCCGGCGAGTCCATGTGGTTCGGTTCGGAAAACCTTGGTGATCTACTGGACATAGTGGAAGATGACAAAGGACACGCCCATTGATACTACCGTGGTCAGTGCCCGGGTAAAAGAGGATCCTAATTTGGATGATGATGACATCTAAGAACGAAAAGTTCCACCTGCAGATCTCATCAAGCCAGCAGGTATGAACACAAATATTAAGAAAAAGCGGAAATTTGAAATGAATGATCCCACCGTCAAAAATGCGAAATTAGCAACGTTGAATCGGGATAAAAAGAGAAACCAAATGGAGGAGTTGAAGCATAAAATGGAGGAACTGAAGGACGAAATTCTGAAATTAAAGAAGCAAATAAATAAGCTACAAATTAGTTCGGAGGTAGAACAGAACAAGTGGAAACAGGAAATTGACTTTCTAACCATGTGTTGGAAGAGGAAACCCGGAAAGTCATTCTCATCATTAGCAAGTGACCATTTTGGTATCATCCTCATTAGTGACCTGCGTTAGTGCAGAACGCCTTAGTGTTAGTCGACCTGTTAATATTACAAAAGCAATGTAAAAGATATAATTGTGATCGTGCATTTATTAACTTGTATTAACATAAATAATTGTAAATGTTTTTAAGTTGATTTTGACTTTCACTGATATGTCGACTTTTTGGTGGAGCTTTGTACCTGTAGAGTTGAGTAAAAATTGAGATTGCCTTGGATCGAAAAAAACTGTTCGCTGATTCGTATATGACTCCCAAGGATTAAAAACATTTCGTGTTTACTTAAACTTAAAAGAATTTTGGTCCTTCTTCAGCAGCAAATACATATTTACGTGAATAATCAAGCAAGTCTAACGGGGTCAATAAAATATAGTCCGATCAAATCCTAGCAGGTATGTAATTATGTGTTGTTGCTGGTTGACATCTAAACAGCTGGAAATCGAACCTATGGGCAAAATTGTGAAGTACTACGAATGTGAAATTTCTGATTCATAAAACGTAAATTAAAGCATCTCTAAAAAAATTCGCGAAACCCTAGTTTCAGCTTTTTTAAACAGACGGCTGAGGGTCGAGAAAAATATTAAACTTTTTTCGTAATTACGACTACAAAGAATTAAAAACATTTTCTTTTACTTTTACAACCACTTTTCAGGGACAAATGCTATTTCCCGGTGTTTCTAGTGTGCCGCATTTTACTTTTATATTTTATGCCAAACCGAGCTCACCTGATTGAAAAATCTATTATTCTATGATACAGGCTTTGAGCTAGCCAAATTTTACAAAGGCGTCTTAAAATATCAACATTTACATGTTATTTATTTTGGCTGGTTTTCAGTGAAATATATTAATCAATGTAAGAAAATATTATCTTAAAATGGACGACAAACTATTCTCAAATCCTGGCACATCCGATCACCTGTTTCAATTCAGCCAACAAGCTACTGAATTTCAAAACGAAAAGTTCCTCGCAGACGACATGATATTTTATCACGGAGGATTCAAATTGTAATAAACTTTCCACAAATCTATTTCAATCTGTCCCCTTCTCTCCGGACGACAGTGTTATGAAGAAACCTTCCAATAGTTCAGACACAACAATAGAAGCAATCATGAAATCCGTCCCATATCAATTAATATCCGGAGAGACAGTATGGTTCAGTTTAGACAGCGTTGGAGATCTACTGGAAATGGCGAAAAATTACCCGGACACGCACAATGAAGGTCAGTCAGTACCTCTGTAAAAGAAGATCCCCATGTGAATAATGATAGCCAAGAAAGAAAATATTCACCTGCAGATATTAAGCCAGCAAGTGTGAGGAGAAATATCAAGAAAAAGCGGAAATATGAGATGGATGATTCCAATGATCTGACCGTCAAGAATAGTGAAGCCCTAGGTTCAAATAACCTAGAAGACAGATGGAATGAATTATTTTGAAAAGTTTTCGAGTCAAAACACTAAAAAAAGTCTGGATATATATACTTAAGCACTGCTTAGAGAAGTACCAAATTAAAAGATCCAACACCAATAGTAATAAGTACAACAGATATAAATTTATCTTTAGGGCTGTACCATGTAAATATGAGCGTTATTGTTGGGCTACTTGGCCAGCTCTTATTAAGCTGCTAAGAGAGCATTGTTAGTATGTAAGTGATATTTGAATATTATTTTTTTTAAATGTTAATTACTTTTTTTTCCTTTCTAGTTTTTTCCCTTGTCACAGCGCCTTAATTGGCAGCGTAAACCTCTTCTTGTTTTCTAATAATGGTTTACCCTGTATCATTTTCAGACAAGTCAACGTATGACTTGACTGCGCAAAATATTCAATTGGCTAATGAATAAATAAATATAAATAAATAAATAAGGGGAGCATTTATTGGAAGAAAAGACACGGAAAAGTCATTGTAACTGTGAACAAGAGACAGTGTTGGATTTAATCCAGAGTTTTGCAGTTTCGGTGACGCCATATTCCTCAGTAGCTAATTGCGTAAATGAAGAACGCCTTGTCTTGTCTGTGATCGTGCATATACAACTTTTTATCAACATAAATAGTTGTAAAAGCTTTTAAATTGATTCCCAGATAGTTTAACTTTTCAGAGGAGCTTCCTACAGAATTAATTTATTATTAGATGATTAATTTACTCATCCATTTTACACTGCTGGGAATTTAGAGCAAGATCTTGGATTTGGTATTGCAATCATATATTTAATGGTGAAATAATTTTATGCAAAAACCTTTGAATTTCCATGTATATTCATGTACGTTTTATTTTGAAAGGTTTTTATCTCGAAACTTTTCTCGAACATTTCCTGGAAAAAGTAAACCCTCACAATTTCAAAGTCGTTTTTTTCAATTTTATTTACACTCAAACAGTGCACTTTGTAAGCTGTCGTTGAGTTCGTCATCATTCATCATAAGTGCGGATTTAAAAGAAACTGAATAACGAATGAGGAGAGAGACTGTGAAGAATCAAATCTGCGACATTTCTGACGCACAACGCATAAATAAAAGCATCTTTTAAATAATATACGAACCCCGAATCTCAGGTATTGAAACGGAGACTACCGTGGATCAAGAAATCATATAACTGTTTTCATGATCACGACTACAAATAATTAAAAAGATGTCATGTAACATGTACGACCCTTTTATCACGGACAACTGCAAACTACAGTAGATTTCAGTTTTTTTGTTTTTATTTTAAATTTTGTATTTAGTGGACCGGCTGAAGGAGCCAGAGACTAGTGGGGATGCGATACCATATAATGCTTGAACAATTTTAAACGGCTACTAAGCCCTTCAAAACACTGATCAGGCGTGTGAGCGTGTAAATATAAGAAGTAAGCAGGTAAATTGCATACATAAATAAATAAACTTCAAAATACTTTTTACATCTAACCTTCGCTAAAGAGTTTGTGATCGTTTTTCGCTCGGAAACTTGCATCATCAATTCTTCTAAATTTACAATGACTTGGCAAGCGAGAAGCTTTTCCAAGAAAATGACAAGGTATACAGTCCGGCAAAAAGGAAGAATCCCGTTTTGAAGAGTATGTGGCATTAGGAAATTATATATTTATCTTTATTGTTTGATTTATTTCTTAAGGTATTTGTATTTTTAGGTCTTCGATTTTCGGCCCATATTTAAAGTATTTCATTGCAAAGTTTACGTGTAGTATTTTTTTGCGTTGAAGTAGGGTTCATAACTATCATTTTAGTGATGTTGTAATCTCAACAAATATACAATATTGTAGGACAGCCAAATTTTATAACGGCGTTTAAATTTTTTTTTGTATGTATTACTAGTGTTTTGGCTTGGTTTTCAGGCAAAATTACCAACCAATATATAAGTTTGAAAATATAACGTTATTGATTGTAATTATTAATGATAAAACTGCAACAAACAAGCTGCTGCTGCACATTACCTATGAAGTGTTTATAATGTTTGCCCTTGCCCTAATTTGAGATCTTCATGACATTTCCACAGCTAACCATCATTTTTTCAAGGAAAAACCAGCGTATTTTTTTTATCCTGGTGAAAGTTTAAGATTCTTATGAAGTTTCTACAAAGCAAGTTTCTAAAAGTATTTTAAGGTAACTGAAGTGTATTTAAGCCAAATATTTAAGCAGTTAATGATAGGTTTTATTGTTGACTTGCGCAAAAATCTGGAACAGGAACTTTGAGTCCACTGGAACTATCGCTTGTCTCGGCGACGTTTACAATCGGGCAAAGGGATCCCATTTCTAAATAGTAAGTTTTTCGTTAGGAAATTCCCTTTTTTATCTCTTTTCCTTTTTTGTTAAGGTATTTTGTCATTTTGGGAATTCATATTTGGGCGAAATAAGAGTATTTCATGCATGTTCACCAGTCAACTTCTATCTGTTATTGTTGCGTGATATATTAATTTTCTCAAGTTTTATAACGGCGTTTTGAGATCTCAAAATTTATATTTGTTTGTTTGGCTTGGTTTTCAGACAAAATTATGACCATAATATAACAATATATATGATACACACCGGCTACGGAACTGACGAGAGTCAACTATCACCTTCAAAAAAATGGACGATCAACTCTTTTCAAATCCTGGAACATCCGACGGCCGCTCTCAATCTCAATCCATCCAGCAAGCTACGGACTATCAAAATGAAAACTTAAAATACAGATGATGACATGGCATTCTATCTCGATTTAAGTCAGGAGGATTCAAATTGGAATAAGAAACTCTGCAGGCCCTGTCCTTCAGATTCTTCGCACATATAAGAACGCAGACGGGAAGGAGTACACGAGAACAGAATTGTTCGTAAATTAGTGATCATTGAAGTCTATATAAATAATAAGAACTACTAAAGACGACGCCTTCATTCGTCAATTTGCCCTGCTGGATGATCTAGCCAAGGAAGAGATGAAAAAAGAAAATAGACGGATTCAAGAGCAGCTTCGAAGAATCAAAAGGAACCAAGAGAAAGCCGCAAATCTTGAGAAGAAGCCACCTACACCAAAAAATAGGAAGGTGAAGATGATGAAGCCCGATCTGAAAATGGAATGTGGAGCTTGTGGACTGGTGGGCCACGCCACATGCGAACAAATAAAGCCTGCTCCTTGTATCAAGCTCAAGCGACATCCTCAGCACCACCAGTCAACGTAGCAATGACTCAAGATGAAGAGGAGGAAATCGAAAAGCAAATGTTCACTGAGGACGATCAGCTGGTGAAAGTCAAGGGAACAAAGCTCCAAATCTCTGGGAAACTTATCAAACCGGCGGAAGAGGTGAAGAAACGCTCGTTTGTACTTAAGGTACCACGAGGGATGCTGTAGCTGGACCTGGCGGACGTCTAAAAAAAAGAGGCGTATCTCTCAAGCGTCAGAGCACTGCGACTATCCCATTAGGAGCACTAAAACAGCAAATCGACAGCGTATTGACCCACCGTTACAATCAGCAGAATTTTCGAGAATATTGTGAACGAGATAAAGGAAATGAAAGACGCTACATACTTTCACTAATTCACTATCCAACTATCCAGTGAATAGCAAAACAGGGCCCATTTATCATCCCCGAGTGAAAAATCCGATGAACTTGCAAACAATGCCAGAAAAGATCCAAAATAAGAAATATCATCGTCGGAGTAAATTCATAGGAGATATCCAGCTTCTCCAATATAACAGCAGTCTATACAACGGGGAAAATGCGTTCTACACTCAGATTGCGAATAAACTTGTGGAACAAGCCAAGGCAAAAGTTGACGAGCACGCGGATGAGCTTGATCAACTAGAGAGAATGATAAATCCATTATTGGATGATGATCAAAGTGGTCTCAACTTTATTCTTGATAGTTGCATTGATAAGCTCAAGTCCACGTCAGAGGCGCACCCGTTCGTCAAGCCGTTCAATAAAAAAGGTTGTTCCAACCTACTACACAGTTATCCAGAAACCGCTGGAGTTTGAAAGAATGTTGTACAAAATTAAATCGAACGCTTTATTATAACAAGCAGCAGCTAGGATTTTATGACGGATCTCTGGACCTGATTTATATAAACGCCAAGACATTTAATGGAGTAGAGTCGGTATTCGCTGAATTTTGTAATTAAGACTACAAAGAATTAAAAACATTTCGTATGACTATAAAGAAACTTTTTCAGGGACAAAATGCAATTTTCCAGATTTGTCCACATAATTTAGATTTTTTTTGTGTCCACCCACATTGTAAGCTATAGAAGAAAGCTAGGCATCTGAATCCACGGATTTCATAATTCGTGAATAATTTTTAGACGGCAGCTGACCCCCTTAAAACTCAGACCAGACGTGTGAGCATGCAAATTTTTATAGACATAATGGATAGTACGCAGCATTATTTTCGAATGTTACTTTAAATTTCGATTTTGCTATACTTACTCAACCGTTAAAATAATGCCCATTCCAAATCATTTTAAGTAAATGCATTTTAATTCATAATGGGTTGTAAAAAAGAGATTCACTAGTCAGAAGTCTTAGGACAGCTAGCAAAGATAAACTGGACGGATGTTGACCAATCCATTACAATTCTTTGTTCCACAATCTTTGCATTTTATTTGCATGTAATTTCTTTGATACATACGAATGCACTTATTATCTTCATATTATTCCTTATTCTTACATTTAGTTGCATTAACCGGGAAATATACTCATGTTGCATGAATATGTTCTCTCCTCTAATGTTCATCTCTTTTCATAAGTGTCCATCAACTGTCATCATCATCAACAACTTTGCATGTCCACTCAAACCGAATATCTTCATCAAGTTTTATTATATCTTTACATATTATATGTACGAGAGCAAGATCTAAGTAGGTAGCAAGTAGTCTTCTATCCTACAACATTACCTACATTAAACATCAAGTCAAGTTAAAACCTGTGAGGAATGAAAAAAAGAGTATTTTTCATTCGTAGTCATTGTGGGTGCGAGAGGCTCGACATCAACACGATTTTTCATATTGGTTTTGTTCTCTGTGAAAATTTGAGATTCTTAGGAAGTTTGAATAACTTAGCAGCATTTTTAAAAAGAAAAAACAAGCAAAGCATTTTGTAGTGAACTGAACTGCATTCAAGCAAAAATATTTGAGTAGTTAAAAATTATTATTATTATTAAAATTATTATTAAAAATAATTATTAATAGGGAGTCAAATATCCCCTTCAAACAAAATGGACGACCAAATCTTCAAATCCAGGCACATCCGATGGCCACTTTCAATTCAGTCAACAAGGCAGTGACTTTAAAGATGAAAAGTTCCGCGCAGATGACATGGCATTCTATCTCGATAGTAAAGAAGAATTCAAATTGTAATAAACTATTCACAAGTCTATTTAATTTAAATCTGCCCCCCAACCCTCGTGCTGAAGGTAGACATCTTAAATGATGCCCAAAAAGGAACTGATTTTGAAGGCCATGGATCGAAGAAAAATTTAATTATTTAATTACGACTACCAAAAATTAAAAGCATTTTCTTGTACTTTTATGACCTTTTTTAAAATGAGTTTAGTCCTTGTTTAGGTAAATAAGCAATTTTATGCGATTTCGTACTCCACGTTGTTTTTTCTGCTGTGCACTATGCTCGTCCGATAAAGATTTTCATCTGTGTATCAACTTATGTTGATAGTTCTTCTGCAACTTTTACACGGCACCTACCCCCTTTAAAATACTGACCAGACGTGTCAGCGTGCAAATAGATGCACGAAGTAAGTAACGTAAATGAATGGCCTATATGTTTTATCCAGTTATGGAATTTGGAATAGACAAAGCCAATAATTCACATCATTTTTGCATGGAAATTTTAGGCTCCCATTTTGGGATTTCCACACAGAAGTCAAAATAACACCCATTCCAAATTTTTTAAATCATGTTGTCCTATCTAAAGTCCGATACTGACTGAAATATCCATGCATAAATTATATTTGTTATCAAATTGTGATGCATGGTTTTGTTTATGTTGAATTTAAAAATCGCTGTTTTAAAACAGATATGAAAATACCCCTAAAGGAGCAATATTTGGCATACCACTTTCGCTGCTGGTTTTGTGCGTATTTTAAATTATCAAAAAATTAAGTAGCGATTTGGGAACTGCTTATAACAAATTCTAGCTTTCAAATGAGAAAATGAGATACCTTCAGGGTACGGAGATGTAAAAGGGAAATTCAGTTGCTTCAATGGGAGCATCTAAGAACATTCAATCGCTTTTGAAATATTGAAAGGAATATAGTTCATCGAAACACAACAAAAGTAAAGCACCTAAAAAGTTTTTTAATTCTCGAGTTCAATCATGCTGGCAATATTTATGCACATAAAATTAAAAATGCTTGCTGTTTGGACACAAGATGATTGCTTGTAATGGATTTTTTCCGAAACCAACTTAATCATTCAAAGCAATTTATTTCTTTACATACAGCAAATTAAGCTGTTCTGACACTGTTTATAAGTCTGGAAATTAAAACGTTATTGATTGTAATTATTACTGATAAAAATGCCAAAAACAAGCTGCCGCTATACATTACCTATGATCTATTTATAATGTTTGCTTTTGCCCTAATTTGATATTTTCATGACCTATCCACAACTAACCGGCATTTTTTAAAGGAAAAACCAGTGCGTTTTTTTGATCCTGGTGAATGTTTGAGATTCTTATGAAGTTTCCACAACGGACCATTTTAATAGATAAAAGCAAAGTATTTTGAGGTGAACTGAACTGTATTTAAACAAAATATTTAAATAGTTAATGATGGGTTTAATTGTTGACGTGCGCAAAAATCGAGTCTACTCGAACTATCACTTGTCTCGGCGACGTATACAATCGGGCAAAGGGATCCCATTTCTAAAGAGTAATACTTTTGTTAGGAAATTCCCTTTGTATCTCTTTTCTTTTTTGTTAAATTATTTTGTCATTTTGGGGATTCATATTGGGGCATATATATAGAAGAAAAGTGTTTAACGGATTCTCAACAATCGAAAGCGATTTGTTACTGAATAGCGCTTATTTAAGTTTCTCAAGTTTTATAACGGCGTTTTGAAATTTCAAAATTTAAATCTGTTTGTTGGGCTTGGATTTCCGACAAAATTATGACCGCATAACATTTAAACATTAAATATCACACACTACGGCTAGTGAACTGACGAGAGTCGAGAATCACCCTCAAACAAATGGATCACCAAGCATTTTCAAATCCTGGAACATCCTACGGCCGTTTTCTATCTCAATCCAGCCAGCAAGCTACGGACTATCAAAATGAAAACTTCCAGGCAGATGATGAGATGGCATTCTATGTCAATTTAAGTAAGGAGGCTTCAAATTGCAATAAGAAACTCTACAGGTATTATCCTTCAAATTCACCGCACATATAAGAATGCAGACGGGAAGGAGTACACGAGAACCGAAATTGTTCGTAAACCAGCGATCATTGATGTCTATATAAAAAATAAGAACTCCTAAAGACGACGCCTTCATTCGTTAATTTGCCCTGCTGTATGATCAGACCAAGAAACCATGAAAAAAGAAAATAAACGAATTCAAGAACAGCTTCGGAGAATCAAAAGGAATCAAGAGAAAGCCGCTAATCAGGAGAAGAAGCCACCCACGCCAAGAAAGATAAAGGTGAAGATGAATCTTGATCTGAAAATTAAATGTGGAGCTTGTGGACAAGTGGGCCACATGCAAACTAATAAAGCCTGTTCCTTATATCAAGTTCAAGAAACATCCCTAGCACCACCAGTCAACGTAGCATTGACTCAAGATGAAAAGGAGGAAATCAAAAAGCAAATGTTCACTGAGGACGAGCAGCTGGCGGAAGTAAAGGGAACAAAGCTCCAAATCACTGGGAAACTTATCATGTAGGCGGAAGAGGTAAAACGACGCTCGTTGGTACGTAAGGTACCAAAATGGATGCTGTAGGTAGACCTAGCTGGAATTTGAACATATTTAAATAATATTAAATTAAAGAGTTTTATAATTAACTGGATTTCGGAACCAGGAATGACAGAAGCAAGTCGTTCCCTCTACTTCCCTTGCTTCCTCCAACTTGTAGACCTACCTACTTGTCATCAAAAATTCCCACCAGACCTCTGGCCCACGAAGGACGTGGAGAATGACGTTGAAAGGAAGGGTCTATGTCTAGGTCATTCTGTTGAAGTTCACCAGTTTTGGTGGAGGAAGACCACCAATATCTCTACAACTTACCACCACACCAGTTAACCAACTACCCCAGATTTTCTCCATTTTCTTCCAATCTTCTTCCACCACCTCCAACGAATCCAGGTAATTTTGATAAGGAAGACGGGAAAGTTCTTGGAGAAGAATTATCACTAAACTAGGGACTGGTGCCAGCAGAGCCAGCAAATTTATTAGCAAAGTAATTGACCCAATTCTCGTCAAACTGGTTTTAAAAGGTCACTTATAGCATAGTCTATCCACCGACTGTCTTGGTAGCCCTCTGGGGCAAAGTCAAAGGTCACAATCACAAAAACGGAAATCCGGCTGGATCCAAAATTGGGATCTTGCCCCAGAGGTTAGTTGGAATAGGACAATTAATGCAGCTATATGGATTCGCTTATTGCGATCATTTTGATCTATACAATGTCCATGTAGGTTGTCAACTTCCGGAGATAGAACGTTTTAAAAAGTCGATGTTTTTGGGAAATTTGAACAGAGAGGAGTTTTTTTCGTAATTACGACAACCAAAATTAAAAGCATTTTATTGTACTTTTATGAGCTTTTTTTAAATGAGTTTAGTCCTTGTGTAAGTAAATAAGCAAATTTCTAGGACTTTATGCACCACTTTATATTTTTCTGCTGTAGATTACATACCTCCTACAGGGGAGCCAGCAGACCTGTTATCATAAGTCGCCCAACTTCTTTTATAATTTTTACACGGCAGCTAACCCCTTTAAAATGCTGCCCACACTTATGAGCATGCAAATATGCATACGAAGTAACTAGGAAAGTAACGTTAATAAATGGTCTATACAAGATTTTATAGAGTTATGGAATTTTAAATAGACAAAGCCAGTAACGCACATTGACATCAATATTTTCACATGGAAATTTAAGCTCCCATTTCGGGATTTTCACCCAAAAGTAAAAGTAAAAAAATACCCATTTCAACTATTTAAAAAAATCTTAATGTCCCATCTGAAGTCTGGTACTGACTGAAATACCCATTCATAAATAATATTTATTAGAAAATATTGATGCATGGTTATACTTATATGTAAAATTTTAAATTTGCTGTTTTAAAACTGATATTCAAATTCCTCAAAAAGGCAAAATACGGTATTCGCTGATGGTTTTGTGCGTATTTTATATGATCAAATTAAGTAGCTATTTACGAGCTGTTTGTAACAGATCCTAGCTTTCGAATGAGAACATGAGATACATTCAGAGTACAGATGTAAAAAGGAAATTCAATTGTAAAAATGGAAGCATCTATCAATCTTCAATCGCTTTTGAAATA
>JAQIWO010000309.1:0-16019 GCA_034695405.1 Entomobrya muscorum
AAACGTTTCTCCTCCGTTTCCTTCTTAATAGTTTTCATAGAATTTAAAAGAATATGACCAAACGCAGTAGAAGTCACAAAGGTTTCAAACGATTTGGAATAATTTTTATCCTTCGAGTAAACCAAATCCGTTCGACCTTGGGGGATTTCAAATCGCACCAGAAATTTGTAGTTTCTGCTTTCAATGTCTTCAAATCGCTGAAACAGGATGGTCGCCTTCGGAGCCGTTAGATCGCCAATGTTATCTCCCATGTAGAAGAATCCGATGACAAAAATGCAGGCTGTCCACAACTGGACAGGTAGCGCAATTTTTTTAATTTCTCGTTCCGTTCCTTGATACAGAAATATTCGAACGACTGCCAAAGTCGACTCCAAATATTCAAAAACTAATTTTGCCTTTGTTGGCTTCACCTTGACATTCTTGTGTGCGTCCATGTGGTAAACAACCACCATTAAGACGAACAAGCTTGATATCAACAGCCAGGTGGGGAGGTCAAAGGCGGATATGTAGCCCTGAAAGGAGATTCCTTCTTCTTTGTATCCTCCATCGCAAGTTATGAATTGAATATTGGCTGTTTCAATTATTAGAGTTGGTGACCACTTGACTCCACTGTAAATAGTTGGCAAAAATGAATTATCGCTGGGTGAATTCAAGAGAACATTGGTAATTGAAATATTTGGCGGTGCGCCAGCCAAAAATAGCACCAAATCTAGGTTCTGGTTTTCTGCAGCTTGTTTTTTAAGCGTCTTGTATTCTTGAATAATTTGTATTTTTGTATTTACAATTTTAGTGAACGAATTGCAGCCGTATTTCATCAATGAAGTCACCTGGGCTACACTCACATAAATCCAATTGTTGTCATGAGTTGCATTTCGTTGATGCTTGCAAAGGTCGCAGTACGCAAGCACATTTGGGCGGTGTTGGGGGTCTTCCGTGATATCAATAAATATTTTGTGAAAATGTCTTTCTGTCTCGTATTCTACGACATTTGCAAACATTTTGGCAGTTTTTGATAAAGAAGTGTAATTGGTTTTATTTCCAGTCTTGGTAACTATTGCAAGCTGGACATCATAAGGTCGGGAGAAGCAATCAGAGTAGGCCTGAAGGTATGACCAGCTGTTGGACATGTCAAAAAACTCGCCATGTGCTAAATAACCGTTTAGAAGATGACGAGAGAAATACGCAACAAATTTCAGCCAGCCTTTAATACGTTCATTGTGCAGAGACCATGGAAACAGAATATGAATGTGAAGAATTCTGTTCCAACGAAATGACAAGGATCTCGATCCACCTAAAATCCTGATGCTTTCATTTTTAAAGCTTTGGAAAATCAATCGCTCATAGTTCTCTGGTATTGTTAAGGAATCGCTTAATTCTAGTGTGGATATGACTGTTGTGCTGTGAGACAGTTCTGAGGGTAAATCACACTTATGAGGATTAACAAAGTGCACTAAAATGGGAGCTAAGTCTGCAACAATGATATTTTGAAGAATGTCGAGCATCTTTGATGGATGCCGGAACCCATATTCTGGAATGTAACACAAGACCCCAAAGTGGTTTTTAAAAGTATTGGCCTGGTAAACAGGCACATAGTTTACTAGTAGTAAAATTAGTACAGCTTTTTGCATTAAAACCGCCATTTTTCTGCCAGTAAAAAGTTGACTTTACTTTTATCTCTCGTACTCTCACTATTTTTCTGGAGTTGTAATTTCAATACATATTCACAAAAAATAAAAAACGAGGAATTAATAATACAACGTCAAGTTATCATGTTTCCCTTATTCATGACGTTTGTCTCATGAGCCCAAATTGTGAGTGATAAAGATTGTTTTACTCTTCCTGTCTGCTAAGTACTAATGTTGGCACAACAGTCTGTTTCTTGTACCTGTGTGAAATTGTAGGAATGTGAGATAACTGAGCTTAGACTTTACTTGGAACAACAGGTAGAATTCAAGGTTATATTTTTTTGCTGCCGTCTTTTAAGAATTTCCGAGTTTAGCTGACTGGCTGGCTGAGATGGATTTTTGTTGTTTATTTTTAAAAAGCTGTTGAAATAAGATATAAACCGACGAGGAAGTGTGTTGTGACACAATAATAAACACAAAGTCTAGGAGTCGTCAGTAAGCGAAATAATATTTTGATAAAGTACTTCCCACATTCATGCCTTTATGATAAACAACTGTTTTCTACGCGCGGTTTTTTAGCAGTGCGCTGCTGGCGCAAGTATGTTTTTACATGTAAACGTTGTTTGCACTATAATTTGATTTTCACCACTTGAATACCTGAAGCGTAATGCATATAGTCCTTTTTTATGGGGGTAACTGTCACTCAATATTTTTAAAAGACTTAGTTGCGGCTGTAAACTGCATGAAGAATAGAAAAAATTTAAATGTAATGCACCCTATGAAAATAATACGTTGGAATTATTTTCGTATTAATAACTTGTAAATTGTAAACTAGTCGAATGGAATGTCAAGCAAACAAATTTTGTTCCAATCGAACAAAAATGGAAACTAATGTTTTCTTTGAAAAACAAATATGCAAGGAATACTGTAGTGACAGAAATAACTGCTTTCAATTATGACGGGATCTGTCATGAATTGTGATAAATAAATAACTAAAATAAAACAACGTTACGGCCTTTGGGCCACATTGATTTCTTTCTCATTACTGATTGCCATTACCAACTTGCCAACCATTTTTAAACTCAAATAATAAAGTTAGTTGTATTATAAAATTAGTTGTTTTGAAAGCGTGAACTTTAGCTTAGCGTCAATGCAGGTGATCCCCCCGTGAAAAGGATATCTGACTGAAAGGAATTATTTTTCGTCTTCACCTCATCCTGTTTGTGTCCTGACTTGTCTTTCTAATTCATTAGCAGAATTAAATGCTTTTTCACAGATTTCAAATTTAAAGGTCTCGTCGCTTCCTTAAAAAGAAGTCAACATTGATCCTTCTTCAGATCTTCGAGAGCCGTAAATTTCGTTTTGGTCATTGGTCACACTGAATCGATCTCTGGCTTCCTAATTGATGTCTTATTTTGTGCCTTTTCAAATGCCCAGCTTCTATAAATTTGGAATCACACAAGTCGTATTTGCATTGCTTGTCCCTGGAATGAACAAACATATGAGTTTTTAAACGAAACAGTTGACCAAATAGTTTACTACCAATGCCGCAATTGTAAAGCTTTTTTCTCCTGTGTGCGTTCTCTCGTGTTTTTTTTTTCTTTTCTGTATTGGTTCAAAATCTTTTGGGGCAGTCTTCACACTGAAACTTCTTTTCTCCATTTTGGGTCGTCACATGATACCAAAGGTCTTCTTCACTCATGTACGCTTTCTCACACATGCCGCAATTGAACAATCTTTCTATGTTTGTGTGGATTGTTTTGTGTTACAGTAATTTTGAAGATCTTCCTAATCATTTTCTAATTCATAATTTGGTTGATTGAGAGCTACAAGTTTAACAATTATAATAACAGGTACAATATTTTATTTTTTTCGAACACACTGAAGAACACATTTTATGGAAAGGAGCATCACCAAAATCGCATGCGTTTCTACACCGTTTCTACTTTTCTACACCGTAACAAATACCGTTCAAGTGCTCAACATGCGACAAGTTTTTTGGAAGAAAAGCTCATTTGCAGGAACACGACGTCGGCCACACTGACGTACAGGCGTTCGAGTGTCCCATCTGTAATCGAAAATTCAACAATTCTTCCAATCGACGACGCCATTTAAAGTCAACCAGCCTGAGTCTGCCTGTTAGAGCAAATCATTCATCAAAGAGCGGAAAACTAGTAATTTAAAGCCTCCCTAATGGTTACCATTTTTGTGTTCACGTGTAGGGAATGAAAATCGCCACATAAATTACAAGCTTACATGTGAGAACCTTTATTCGTGTGGAGTGTAAGGAAAATCATTTATCAAAGGGGAGACCTTCAACGGCACTCAAAACACACCAGTGCGATCAGATTTTATCAACTTAATCAAAATCGCCTAACAACTACTCATCATTCAACTCGTAATCAGCTCTAGTAGTAAACTCTTCTGTTCGCTTATTGTATTTCAGTATTTGAGCACGTTAATTTGCAGCTGCGATTCCGGATTCCAGTTAAGTACTCTCGGTTGGAATTGTTTTTCATATGAATTTGAACACTATCGATCGTTTATAATTGCCAATGAGCTTGTTCATTTTAGTAATTAAGTAAACTATTTGTTTTTCAACATCGCCCTCTGGAATTTTCATACTAATACAATAATTCGATCGTGAGCTGCTGATAGTGAAGGTTCATTCTCTCTGCTCTGCTCTCGCTCTGTTTTTGTCTTCTTTACTTTATCTGGGTGAATGGCTCTTAGCAGCCATCATTACCCTAACTAGTCATGTCAGAAAAGTCGGATTTGCATGGTATTGTGCTTAAATACCATGCTGAGTTAACAGTTTGTGATTATATTTTGGAAATCGTCTCTACAATAGATCCAAAGTCTGTAAAAACCTTTGGCAAAATTGCTGGTAATAATTAGGGTGTTTTCTTCAGTAATAGTGATGCGTGTGATGCAGTGCTCGCAAGAGGAAAAATTATGATAAAAGATACGGAGATCAACTTGTACCCTTATGCCCGAGCAATAAAAACAGTCTACTTTAAAAATGTTCCACTAGTGACCATTCTCGCCCGCTTGACCGCATTCCTGACTAACCACGGGACCTTAAAATCAAAACTGATGAGATTACCAATCAATGGATTACCAGAAACCGTTGCACACATTGAATCTCACACTGGTGTTGTGAAAATGGAGCTCAAAGATGAGAAGACTGGACTACCGAGTTTCACAAAGATTGATTTTGGGAATGACATTGTGAATGTCAAAATCGAGTACGGACATAAAAAATGCTTTCTGTGCGGTGATCGTAGTCATCTAATGAAAATGTGCCCTAAAAACGACAAGGCCTACCCTGGAATCTCTGGAATAGACCCCAATAACCCATCCTCCTCAGCGGAACAATCTGGATTGCTGGAGAAAAATAAAACTCTGGCTGCAGGCTCATAATTGAATGCAGAGAAATCAAAATGGACTGATGTAGTAAATGGACGTACACTCAGGCCAACACCTTCTAGGTCGCAGGTTAGGGATGAAGAGGAAGAAGAAGATGTCCCCATTATTGAAAAGAGCCCAACACCACCAACAAAAAACATCATAAAGCACCCGTTTGTGAATCTGTTCTAAGAAAACCATATCTGTCATGGATGCACGAAACGAAAATAGGAAACGGTCCTTTAAAAAATGACAAACTGTTGGAGCTGCTGGTGGAGGCTTGTGGCAACTCTGAAATTGACCTGGAAAAATACACCAACAATCTACCAGACCTGCGGAAACAACGATATATTCTCTGTGGAAAAACAGTGGAGGAGAATGTCAAGAGGTACATCCATCAATTAAGTGAAGAAATGCCAAAAAAGGAAGTGGACAACCCACAAGTATGGAACTCTCATGGTTCATCAGAACATTACTGGAAACTCATCGGACTTCACATCAAGCGAAGGAAGCGGGGAAAACGAGGTGGTAAAAAAGAAAAATAGTTAGGCCTACTAGCAATTATAATACCGTAGATAAAAGGATCATAGCGAATGCATTCAATTTTCCTAGATTTTTTATACTAATGCATGTTCGGTGAATGCAGAGAAATTAGACATACTTCAGGTTGTAAGCATAGAGTATGACATATTAGCTGTAACTGAAACATGGGGAAATGCAAATAAGGACATTAGTTTGCATAATTTCGACGTGTTTGAATCGTGCAGGCAATTAAGAGAAGGAGGCGGCACCGCACTTTATATAAGAAACAAATTCCAGAGTAGTGTCTACAAAAATTATATGCACAATAATTGTGCTGATTTTGAAGTTATTTGGGTTACTATACGTCCGTCTTACCTACCACGAAATGTGTCAGTAATAGCAGTCGCTTGTGTTTATCTACCTCCAAACTCCCATAAATCGATTCAAATAAAGTTACTAAAATGTCTTTGTCACGCATTTGAGAATATAAGTAAAAAGTATATTCATCCAGGAGTTGTAGTTCTAGGCGATTTTAATAAGTGGTAATATGCAAATACTTTTTCAAGTGCAACCAACTTAAAGCAATTAGTGAAGTTCCCCACATTTCATGATAGTGTACGGAATAACGAATCAAAACTTGATTTAATATTAACGAATATTCATTAATGGTATAATATACCCTTGTCAATGCCTCCGCTAAAACAGGGTTCCTATTTTCATGTAGGTGTCGAGTTGGTTCCACTCAAAAAAAAAAGAAATTTGAAAGTAGTACAGAAGAGAAGGAGTGCAGATTATATAACAATGATAATTTAGCCAACTTTGCATATCTCATTGATGGCACTAATTGGCAAACATTTTACAACTCAGATTCAATAGATTTCAAAGTAGAATACATGAATGTTGTTCTTAATAATGCTTTTAATACAGCTTTTCCCGAACAAATGAAAACAATTAACGTCAATGAAAACATGTGGGTAACTGAGTCTTTATTAGCCTTAATAAATAGTTATAAACAACCCTCAAAAATAGTCTTGAAAGAAAAAATTGTAGAGCTAAGTTAGAGCATGGTATCAGAAAAGCTAAAGGTGAATTTTTTTCTAAAATCCAAAATAAAATAAGTGAAAGGCCGGTGTCTCTCCACTCATATGTAAATAAGCTGTGTTTGGTGACGAAAAAAATATCTCGTGTTGAACAGATAGCTCTATCAGAGAATCTAGATTTACTATCAGCACTAAATAAAATTAACAATCATTTTTCTGAAGTTAATAATCGTTATGAACCTTTATCAGGTAAATATGTTAATGAATTAGCAGTTCTCAAATATTTCGATAATCTTAGCGATAAGAAATCCAATGTACCGGGTGCACTCCCAGCATTTTTCTTTAAATATGCTGCAATACACATTGTTCCATTTTTTACACAAATTGTAAACTTTAGTTTTAAAAACTCCGTTGTTCCTTGCGAATGGAAAATAGGTTTTATAACCCCATTAGCTAAAGATGTAAATGATGTATGCATTGAAAATCTCCGTCCAATCACTCAAACTAACATATTTAGTAAAGTAATGGAAGGCTTCATGTTTAATCGTATATATGAGCAGATAAAGGATAAACTTAACTTAAGTCAATTTGGAGCCATAAAAAATCCTCAACTGCACACTACCTTGTATCACTGTACGACTTTATCCTGAAAAAAATTGATAAACCCAATACGTACATAATAATTGTACTACTTGACTTGTCTAAAGCGTTTGACCTGGTCGACCATAATATTTTATTAAGTTGTTTAAAAAAACTGGGTGTCAATTCTTGTGATGGTAATTGGGTGGCTGGTTTTCTTACTAATAGACAACAATGTACGAAATATAAAAACATAATGTCTGACTTTCTACCGTTTAAAATGGCTGCCCCTAGGGGCACGGGTCTCAATCTTAATTTTCATTATTCTTGTCAATGACCTGCTAGAAAACTTTGAAAAAAAGCATTCCAACCAACATAACATCATGAATGCGTTTGTAGATGACATGACAATAGCCGAATGCGTGAGATATAAGGAGCAACCACGCATCACCGAATATGTTAATGATGTTAATTTAAATATGATAAATAAGAATATGTGTCTAAACCCTAAGAAAAGCAATGTCATTATAATCGACAAATCTAAAGGAAAACGGTTCAGCGGGTTCAATTTAAGTATAAATGGTACTATTATTCCTAAAGATAATGTAAGTAAACTCCTTGGTATGATGATTAACAATAAGTGTGATTGGGAGGATCATATTAATTTTATCTTCAAGAGAGCTAGTAGGAAACTTTTCATTCTCTGTAAGCTAAAGTGTTGTGGTTTTATGTTAAAACAACTTAAGCTATTGTACATTTCCCAGATCCGCAGTATACTTTAATACTGTAGTGTGTTGTGGGCTAATTACCTTACTGTGGCTCAGGTAGAAAAACTAGTCAGCGTAGAGAAAAGAGCATTATCTATAATCACAGAAAAATACGTAAGCAACTCAAACTACAACATAATATGCAAAACAGTTGGAATTTGCAAGCTTGAGCATAGATTTGTAATTCTGTTAGAAAAGTTCGGAATAAAGACCCTGAAAAATGAGAGGTACAAAGGTTGGTTAGAAAAATACCAAATAAAAATAAAACCAAATTATTGTAGTAGGTATAATAAAAATAAATTTAACTTTAGAGTTGTACCTAGTCATTATGAGCGGTATCGCAGATCAACCATACCACAAATTGTTAAAATATTACGAGAAAAATACTAACATCAATATTGTCACGAATGATGTGGATCGTTTTTTCCTTTCCTTGTAACTTCCCTACTCCAACACAGCGCCCTTACAGGCAGCGTGAACTTCTTATTATTTTTATAAATCTTTCCTCTCCAAATTAATTTAACCTCGTATCATCTCCAGTTATGTCAACGTGCAACATGATTGTGGAAGATATCTATTTGATTCTGAATAAAAATAAATAAATAAATAAATAAAATGCTACCATTTGTAAATTTGTATGGTAATGTATGTTTGGTATGGGGTTTTGGCAATCTTGTTTGTCCCACTAGAATTACCTTTTTATATATACTTAATTTGCATTCTTGTTGATTAAAACGTATTCATGAGTACTAAAACGCCATTATTTCGTTTTGGATTTCATCTTCATTTATTTGGTTGTCATTTCTGTAGTCGAGTGGATAGTAACAAGCTTCGTAGCGTAATTTTAGGAAACCAACGAGTTTGATGATTTCTGGGAACTCTTGTACATTTTAAGGCTTTTGTATAATTTTCCTTGGAGACCAACTTAGCATTCTTATAGGTGATCGCGGAATTGTACATTAAGCAAAGTATATTGTACGAATAACTTCTCAACTTTTAAGGCAGGCTTTTACGGCAAGATTACATGAACTTTTCAGGTTTAGTGCGAGGAAGGTAGTTTTATTGCATATTTCATATTTTTCATCATATAAATTGCACAACTTGAACAAAGATGAATCTTTACAGGTGATATAATTTACAGAAAAAAATTACTTCCTTCATATTAAATCGGTTAAAGAAGATTATTTTTTATTTATTTTTAAAATAATAAATTACACTCTTGCGAAGATTTGAGAAAATTGTAATATTTTGTAGGACAAAAACTAGGCTTGATTAAAACAAATTTATGGTTTGCGCCTGCTTTTTTATTGGTGCTCATCATAGATGTTATCATAGATGTTATCATAGATAGCATAGAAGTTATCCAAGGATCATTTTCAAGATAATAATTGTATCAGATTTTATGGCATGTTGAAGTATAAAATTGGTCCACACTTTTACTAATGAAACAATTTTTGCGTAATACCTAGCTACAATAACCAAAATCACTTGGCTTCGCAAGTTAGTAATCGGCTAGCCAAACAGCGAAAATAGGAAATGGTTGGCTAATGGAAATAAGTGTAAATAGCTGTGATATGTTTAATGCTATGACACAAGTTTTTAATAACTATAAGTATAAAATATTTGGTGGCTATCAAGGAGCAAGAATTGTGAATAAGTCTGTTTTTCAGACACGCCATTTTCACCTGAAACGATAAAAATCCAATTACTTTGGAAATGTTTACTCTGTCATAACCCTAAATGTAGCTAGAAGGTTTGTCACCTAACATTTATTTGAATTATTAAATACCAGTATATTGATAAATAATTTTGGAACTGGCTTCGGCTTTTTTGGCTTTAAATTTTTAATTTAATTTTGGTTTTCAAGCATGTACAAGAAACAATTTTTATTATTACTCACAATCAGTGATTTCCAAAACGAGTAGAAATAAATTCGAATTCTGAATACAAAGATACATTTACAAAGCGTACGCTGAATTTCTTAAAATCCCCAGTGCAGCGAGATAGTTTGTGGCTTTGAATCTTGTAAAATCCCTGGTTAACAATTTTTAAAAATGCTCCTAAATGAAGGTAGTGAATTTTTAAAATTCATTATGAAAATGTCATAAATACACAAAAAAGGCGTAATTGCTTTTTATATATTAACACTATTTTGAACTATCCATAATACGTCTTGAGTACGTACAAAAACCAAAAACGCATAAAGACATTTCCGTGGCTCTTTAAAAATTTATATTTTACTAATGTAAATTTTCCAAGTTACATAAAAATTACAGGTTGATTTTTTTTATATCGAGGTTAGGTAGCGAAATACATGCAAGGAAATATTAGTTTGCTAACTCATGTGTCTATACATTTCTAGTGTCCCATTATAATTACATAAATTTAAAAATAGAAAAAATAAAAATATCATGATCTTATAGGTAATGTAAAGCGTATATTTGTTAATATTGCAGTAAAACCTAAGAATCAGCTGGTTTTCAAGGCAATGGAGCATCGTCAGTTGTTTTAACTTTATTCCCTATTATGAAATCTTCTGTCTTAAAATCTGTTTCAGCATCAGCTTTTGCTGGTACAATTTTAACAACACGAATGTTTCTGATTCCAATTTTGGGCAACCGTAAATATTTGTGTAATGTATTACGCAAATAAGTTACTAATAGCCCACACTTAATACGAAAATATCCTATTACCAAGCTTGCATGGTTTATCCACATAACTAGTAACCAACTAAAAAGAACTATTGAATTACTTATTCCCAAAACCAGGCAGGCACATCCTAAAGGACTTTCTTAACCTATCGCCGATGGATATCCAATTCCATCTAGTCAAGTCGTCGAATTGAGACATTTTGGAAGAGGTGCAATTCACGACCAAGAGTAGCTGCCCTTCCAAAAATTCCTCCTTCTGAAAATCTGCTAACCACAGACTGTGCAATATCATTTCCCCAAATTCGAACGCCATGTTTTATGATGAAGCCATTACGAGAAAAAAGCTTACACACGAATTGATTTTCGAACAGAAGTTCGCTTTGCCAAATTGTCTCCCGTAAAAGTTTCCAATTCCAATTGTAATCCATAAGTTTCTCCTTAGTTATAGTATGAACATATTTTGTTAAGTTAGTGTACATGCTTGGCTCCCTTGTATAGTCAAAGGCAACGTCTTTTAAGGGTTTGCCATCGGTTATATGAAAGAGTTCTTTCTTACCAAACAAAGACTGCACCATTGAAAGAGCATGTACTGAAACCGGAACTCCATACCCATTCCTTACTTTCACATTCTCTTCTGGAAATCTACGCGTACGTAGTGAATTGAAGGATATGCTTGAGTTCCATGCAATTGATACGAGCAACATTAATATTGGAGATAACCCAGTAATATTTCTTGGATGTTTTGCAATTACACAAATTCCAAGAAATGGCCAAAACATACCGAAACCCTTCCAACCATTTTGGTACAGTAATACAAAGCAGAATGTAATTGACAATGAGGTAAGAATTAGGTCCTTAGGAAACATTTCCTGAAGGCTAAACGTCTGATCCATGAGAGCTTCGGCATTAAAACAAGCAAAAACTTTTAAGGTCAATTCGGCAGAGACAGAATACAGGTCTCTGGTGAACGCATTTTCATTAGGAATCCTTATTTCTCCAATTATAATGTGAGCCACCACTTAGATTCTAAGAACTGACGTGTGGATAAATCATGAGGACTCATAGTAAACGTTACGTTCAAATAAGATCCGACAGGACTAACCACTAAAATTTCTCGAATACATTTGAAAAACGCAGCATAACATAGTTTTCTATTTTACATTGAATCTGACACTTGCAAACAGGGGCTGGCAAATTGAGTGTCTATAGGAGACGCGAAGCTTATTGGATGTCGTCTGTTGTGCCCGTTTTAGTTTAGCCTCGTGGAAATGCCCAATAGATCGGATAAGCCAGTTTTCCCACAATATTTGTACTTTTTCTGATGCACCCATACACATATCGCAAAATATTCCTCTAAACGATTCCTCTCCTTTAAATTGTAAAAAAAGAATCTACAAAATATAAAATGGGGGCAGTGAAGGGTCTTTCAAGATTGATTTCGTAAAAGAGGCGGCTTCCAAATTCGTTTAAAAGGCTCTCATCTTGAACGGATAATGTTTCAACTCCAATAAAGAAAGGAACGTGAGGAGAATTTTATGAACAAAAATGAACTCGAATGTTCACGTGATATTTTTTATGTCAGTGATAAAAAACATTATCAATATTATGATCGCACTTAATAACATACATGAAAATGCACCTGTGTATTTCACGGCAAATATTTTAAAACTGTATTCAGCATTTTCATGATGGACTTTAAAATTATTTACATGTCAACTTATTGGGCTAAAAAATTAAAATTATTACCAACTCAATAAATAGTTAATTATCTCAGATGCGAAAAGTCGTGATTTCAAATTGACACAATATAAGAAATGAATTCCAGTCGACTTAGTTCTGTCCGGTTTTGTCCTCAATGTCAGTTAGAATGCAAGTATAATTGTTGTTTTCCAGTGAAATATTCTGACTTACCAGTTTTTCCTTATCTGCATTATTCTTCTTCGCATTTTTAATACTTACACCGAGGATTGAGGGCCTCCAATACAGCTCCACGAAAAACAGTAGAAGACTAAGGAGAACCAGAGGGCTGACGATCATCAAAAAGGCGGCTACACTCTTAAATCTGATTTGCTCTGCAGTCTTGACAATAGCGTTGGGATTTGGATTCTCGATTGCAAGCCCCTCATAATACCTAAACGCCCGGCTTTCCCAATATTCCCACTTGTCCATGATACCACTTTGGCTTATTCGAGCGTAGGTCTGCGCCATCCACATCCTGTTGACAGTGTAAATCTTAAGAAAAAAACTATCTGGGTTTA
Organism: Entomobrya muscorum; assembly: GCA_034695405.1. Lineage (NCBI taxonomy): Eukaryota > Metazoa > Arthropoda > Collembola > Entomobryomorpha > Entomobryidae > Entomobrya > Entomobrya muscorum. The sequence continues at coordinate 12,851 of JAQIWO010000309.1, forward strand.
AGGAGTCTGGCACAAAAAAGCATTGACCGCACTCGTGTCTGAAGCCTTTGACAACAATCGTTTTATACCAAATCAATACATCAAAATTATTTCTGTCTAGACTCATCATGTACTTTCCGAGCAAATATTCTGTATGTTTCAAGCCAGTGAGTACTTCAGTTAGTTTATAAAAGCTGCTGTTGAGAAGACTCGTTATGCCCCGGGCACGAAAGTCATAATAATGTCTCTCCCACGGACTGGTCATTTGATAAGATTCCCAGAGAAACTTGTAGCTATCTCCCAAATTTCCACTAATGAGGAATACGTTTTAGGCGGGCATGGAACGGCAAGCATGCTAAGGGTTCCGTTTCCATAAAACTGACAAATAAACATTCCAAAAAAGCTCACAAAAATGAAAGTTTTACGAATTGGAATTTGAGAACATGAGATGGAGTTCCCCAAAAGCGCCCCGGTAACATCCAACAGTGATTTCAGCCAAGTCTCTCCGGCATGTTCTCCTAATTTTGCAAAGAACGTGAAAATCGCTGCCAGGGATATTAGAATTAGTAGCCAAATGTCCAAGCAAAACGGGTCTATACAAGTTGAAAAATTAGCCATCCCGATGGTTGTGGTTTCGTCATGAGCTTTACAGTAAAATGGTTGATATTGTTCATTCCGAGCGAACACAAGTCCCGTCTTGGTCCAAGAATCTTTCTCAATGGTGCTGCCGTAGTCCAGCCAGTGAAGGTCATTTTCCATCAACTGGCCCGTAAGACCAGTGTCTACTTTGAATCTGTCAATGGATTTAACGAGCGTGACAGACAGGTTGTGCGCCTCAGCCTGAAGAATAGAGGACATTATTTGCCTCGTGCAAGCGTGAAATTTAAGAGACTTGAAGAGGAATTTGGGGCAGTCGAGAGTGTTCTTGACAATATTATTATAACTGAATGGCCATCTTATAGTGACGACAGCGTCTATTTTCCTCTTATTTCCTGACCGAAACAAGAGTCCATGTATAGATCTCACGTTTTGTGAGTGATGCAGAAACAGTGCTTCTAATTCGGACGTGCTTTTTTGCTGATGGTTAATGCAGTAATTATTAAAAACCACCGAATACTCCAATTTCTCAGTTTCGGAGACATAGATTAGGATTTTGAGAGCTGGGAAATTCTTTGTTTTTACTGCAATGTGTTGGTGAGCGTATTCCTTGTAACGTGTTGCTACAAATCAGAAAAGTGTTGTAGGGTGCATTGCAAAAAAGGCAAAGGGCGATGTATAAAACACGTCATTCTTTAGGACAAGATGGAACGGCTGCGAATACTTGAATGGGAAGTGGTAGTCAACTCGTTTGGTATACTCTCTTTCCAAATTTACGTATCGAATTTTATCCAGTGGAAAGTCACAGTCTTGGAGGTCAAACGAGTGAAAGAATACCTCATATTTCCCTTCGTAATCTTCTAGTGAGTTTGTCAATTTCAGTAGATTTTTCAAGGTGCTTTGAACCACGTCTGTTTGACAAGGAGATTCGTTTCCCACCACCAAGCCTCCAGTGCAAAATGAAATGCAAACAAGAATTCCCCATGCCATTAGGGATTCTCCAGAAAATTGCACTTTAGAATATATCTTGCAGAGTGCATTTAAAGTTCAAATGATTTCTCTTGTGAGTGAAAGAAAGCTTATTTTGCTGCCCCGAAAGAGCCAAATTTATACACAGAAGAAAAATCCAGTGATTCTTGATTCTGACAGCATCACGTACACTGAAAACAATCAGTTTTATATCAACGCTACATCCGATCAAAAACATTCATTTAGAATATCTTTAAACATAAGGTTTATCAATTAAATTCTAATCGTATTAATTTTTTGGAGAACATGTTTTACACCACCAGTACAAACAAAGTTAATAAAAAGCAAATCAACCCATGAAGTTGTGGAGGAGAGTACACGTAACACATACCATACAGATTACACTACTCCAACTAATCCAGCTCTTCCAATTATCCATCCATCGCATGAGCGTCCTCGCAGTTTTTAATGTTAATTTATTCCCAATTATTCTCTTCTACAATTTCTGAACACAATTTAAAGTTAACCAATGATTGGTCACCCCACAACCACACCTGTTAAACAGAGTTTATGGGCATATCTACTATCGTCACCATCAACACTGGAAGCTGATGGACTATTGTTTGCGCTATATTTTCAGACTTTTCATTTTCATGGTGCTAAAGCCTCATGCATAGCTTAATTTCATAACAATTTTCAAAACAACCAATTAATGAAATTTTAAGTACTTTTTAACATAGAGAATTGAAGAAATAAAGCGTCCCTATTCAAATTCCATAATACACGGGCTTTATAAAACGCCATATCTCAGGAAGTTGACATCACAGGGGCATGATGATGTAACCAAAACCAAAGTGACACCTATTCAAATGGTTAACGCACAACTCAGCGTTTGCATTGAATTGCTGGCTCTGCCTTTCCACTTTTATATGTAATTAATAGCTGTGTCACTCTCGTTTCTGGTAAATCGCAATTTGAAACTCTCCACTTTTAAAGTTACTTGCTATTGCTACCTCTACAACTCCAAGTTTATAGTAAGTTGATGGCTCTGGTTCTCAGCTTTTTTAAGTAAAAACGTAGCTCTCCCAATTCAATTTTGTGGAAAATTGCTGGCATTGCCACTCCTTTTTCTAGTAAATTGCTGTCTTTTTCTCTCCAGTTTTGATGGTAAATTGCTAGCTCTGCTACTCCAATTTTATGCCAAATTGCTGGTTTTGCCACTCCTATTTCAAATTAATTGCTGGCTATTCCGCTTCTAGTTTATGGTAAATTGCTGGCTCTGCCACTCTGCAATTTAGGGTGGTTTACTACTCTTAGTTAAAATTAAGCTGTTCCAATAAACGTTGCTCAACAACTTCAAAAATAATTCAACAATAGTTTTATTTGAGTAAAAACATTGACAAAGTATTTAACAATTACTGTGTTTAATATTTTTTCTTGAAAGTTCCTTTTCTATTAACGATTTTGATATTTTTGCAGATACCATGCCATTAATTGACATAGCTCACGTTAATATGACCGTTGTTCTATTCCTCAATTAGTTTAAGAACATATTATTTAAACTGGTGTCGTGTCGGTTCGATTTGTTGACCAGTCCACAACTTTTTCTGCACCACATTTTGCA
>JAQIWO010000310.1:0-16017 GCA_034695405.1 Entomobrya muscorum
CGCAATTAACGATGTTTGTTTAGAGTGCTCGTAGAGAGCTGAAAATTGGTATACGGGGTAAATCGAATCTTTCGAATCTTTCGAATTTCCGAATCTTTCGAATTTTCGAATCTTTCACTGAATGAACGCTGTGTTCACGTCGTTCCTCACTTTTTCAACTGTTTACAATTGCTGGTTTTTATATTCAAACCTACATTTTGTGTAAAAACAATAAGGCATCCTTTCAATATTAAATTTTAGCTGTTTTCCTTCTCTACAAAGGTAGTGCAATTTTAAAATTAACTTCTATTTCAAGTATTAGGGGATCAATGCTTTAGACGAAACAGCTCTAGAAGGCACATGTAATCAGTAAAGCTCATGTAAAGGCCAGTAGATTTAAAAGAATGTTTCAGACTTTCAGAGAAAGCCATAATCAAGTTATTATGAAAACATATTTATTTTTTAGTTTTTAAATTAAAGTTTATATTCATGGTATTGAATAAAACCAATTAGTGATGAATCTCCGATGTGTACATTATGTTATACGCACATAACTTTACATTTGAACTAAATCCTAATTAATATCAAAGCATTTGTCAAGTTGGAACTAAGAATCTCCAAATATTTCAGAATGGACTCTTTACTGATCGCAAAGCTGCTACCACAATGAATGGACAATGCTTTCTTTGCCAGCCATATTCTTTTCATATACCCCTCATAGCCCATACTACTTAAACGATATGTTAGCACTTTATTTAAAACCAGTTGTCGGCTTTGCTCTTGTACAGTAAAAGCAAGATGCAATAACAACAAAGTCAGCCCCAGACCTCCAACGAAACCAGCCGCAAACACAACAACCATTAAGACTGGTACAAGGTTTGCACAATTAACAGCGAGCCAGATGAACGCCGTCAGCACAATTTGGCTAAATATTATAAGGTACAAAAATATAGCACAAGTTTCGCCATACATCCTTTGATATTTTAATTGAAGATTTGTGTACTCCCGTACTACTACTGTATCATAACTAGTCGTTTTAGTGAATCCTAATAAGCTTTTCAAATGACCTCCGAAAGAAAGCTCAAACGAGCATATGGCAAACAAGATGACCAGCAAATCTCGTATCATGAATATTATAGATAGAAATGTAAAGATGAATGACACAATCCATAAGATCCAGGATTGTTGTGTGTTTAGGCCGCAATGGTCAAAAATGAGAAGCCAAAGATCCACTTTCAGCAGCCGCACAATGAATGGTAATGGAGTTCCGAGAAAAATACAGTCGAGCATTAGGTACACCAACAGCCCACCTGCGTAGTCGTTGAAAACGGACTTGGATGTCGTAGCGTATGTATTTTCAGAAATGAACTGATTTAAAGCTGATGTGTAAGCTTTTTCACTCGGAATGATAACCAAGCGACAGCAAATACATATTATTATAGACCATAACATGAGCATTAAGGAAAAATTAATTTGTAGTATCTCAGTGCCCGTCCTTGCATGAGTTTTTGGAGTCATGATGATGTGGAGTAGTACTTTTCCACACAACGTGAATTCCGCAATGCGGACCAATACATACAATAGAGTAAAAAAGTCGAGTTTGGGTGTGACAATTACTGGACTGTTGTTTGGTAATATGTCGATTTGCAAAGATGCATGAGGAAATCGGCCATATGTGTAGCAATAGAGTTTTAGGGCTCTGATAAACAAAGGTGTAATCCATGGATATGGGGCGATTCTTGTCGGTTCCGGCCTGCGTGGTGACTCCATTTGAAACGTTGATTTTCAAACTACTTTAACCCGGTTTCTGATTTTGTTAACTTTTTAAGATGACTTGAATTTTTAAAAACCTCTTAAAGTTAAATTTGAAATTGAAGAGCTTGATCCAAAGCTTTCATGGTATTTTCTAAAATACCAGGAATGATGTTATATCATATCACATGATACTTTGAGCTGAAAACACAAACACTGAAAATATGTTTACAGATGTAACACTGGCTGGTAAAGATAACTTATCAACAAGTGTTTATATGGTTTCGTAAATTCTAATACGAATAAGTTATCACTAAAACTTCGAAACACGGAGTAAATCTTCTTAATTTCGTAAAAATCACATTACAAAGCACTTTAAACTACTATGTGTTTGGTTTAATGTCAAAATCATATTTAGATGCTGAAATAGGCTTGGGTTTTGAGTCGTAGCTTAATATTTGAGGAACAAGAACAAATCAAAATCATCTCTGGCAATCTTAAAAGAATTATCACTGCCGACATGTTTGCAAGAATTAAGTGATTTTGTAAATCTAACATTTACCTCAGTGACTCAGGATCCTCTTTGGCTATTATATGACTAGTCAGTCACTATTTTACTTTCTTTTCTGAGCATTTGTAATGTGTTCAGATACGGATTTAGTATAGAAATTTAAATATCATGTTTTTAAAGGCGGGATCCCGGATTATATGTATTTTACAAAGCCACCGAAATAACTGAAATAAAAGCTTACCGTTTTGAAACAAAAATATTAATATGAAAGATCGAGCACAGCACTCTTTTCAACATAGAAAGGTATTCAGTAGCTCAAAAATCGAAAATGGTTTATATAAATATAACAGAAATACACGTAACGTCTTACATGACAAGACTTTTAGTAATATTTAATTCAATAGTCAATTTTTAGAAAAACATTTTGACCGACTTTTATATTTTAAGTTGCTTTACAAATAGATTCTGCAACCACATAAGGGAAAGACTAGCGCGGACGTGTAAAATCGCAACGCATATTTTGCGTCCCGGGTACGAGGTCCGTGTCTCGGGGAAAAAACGAAATTTCGTCCCTGGTGAGCAAACACAAAACAAAAAACTAGCCTTGGTGACCAAACAAAAAGATTTTTCCGTCCCGCTTAACGCTGCAACGGCGTTGCAACGTTGCGTAAATTTTTGCACGACCGGAATAGCGGTAACGTGACTTGACAAAGACACGGTGTATAGATATGCTCATTTGATATGTTAAAACTATTAAAAAATTGATGTTATAAATAAGATTATGGTCGAGCGAATAATCTCTTAATATATTAAACTCATTAAAATTAAAGTTAATTTGTGCGTTTTTTTGTTTTTAAGCCCGATTTTACCAATTTAGAGGGAGCACAATACTTATTTATGTTTTTTACAAATTTTTTATTCAAAATAAATTGTGTTTTTTAAAGGGTCAATTACATGAAATGTTAAAGGAAATTCGGTACCTATATTCTTAAATTTGCTTTAGTTTTAATGCTTATTGTTTGCCATTCTTAATGCTTTGCACTCAAGGGCTTTTAAAATTTCATGTAGAATTTAATTTATATCCGGGTGATGAAATAAATATGCCCAAAGTCAACTCGTCATATTTTTTTAGCCGTTAAACATTCTCTAAGATTACTATGCTGGACTGAGATTTAAATGTGCTGTTTTGTTTAAGAAACGAGTTGAATTAGGCACAGCTTGACTCAAATTCTACAAATTGTATGCTAATAAATAGGTTTTTGAGATGCAAAAGTCAAGTACAATATTAATTTAGAGAACGCTTTACATAAAATGGCAAAAAAGTCGATGAAATGCTATAACTAAGCATATTTTCCGTAAAAATTCTTGTATATAAATGTAGACAAGTAGTACGAATAAAAGTATAAAAAATATTTTATTCCGTTAGAAAGCTTATAACATTTATGTTACAATGTTAGCTTTCAATATTCAGTCATCACTTCATATAAGTGCTCCACTGGACCCACTTAAAACTAGTAGCATGCGAAGCATTTATGTATTTATGGTTAATACTGAGGAACGAATAAACCGAGTGAGATGATGATAAATTATGAAACATATTCAAGCATGCTTCAATAATATTATGATATCCAACTGCAGGTATCGACAATTTGTTTATCAGACCTTTAACTACATTAATAATAACAAATTATATGCTTAATGAAATAATCTTTTGACTGAAATAGTCTACTTGCACAATTTTACAGGATATGGATTCGAAATACCATAACAGTTCGCAAAATATTACTTAACGTATACGTCATACCAGAACACACCAGTCTATGTTAGCTGCAGATATAATATTCATTTAAAGTGTTAAAGCTTAATATCTACTCTGTGTGTGCTTAGATCATCAGTCATCATCCTCTTCTTTGGGTTCAACAGACAGACGCTTGCATTCCCCTTCTGAATCCAATATTATCTCTTTCCTCATGACTCATCCTTTTTCTGCTCACCTAAATTTCCAACTACTGCTCGTCAATCAATGTGTTAATATTCACACAACGCAGGTTTCCTTTACTTTCCATATTTTCAGCGATCGCGGCATCCACACTTCCAAATCTCATTATATTACCTCGTAACCAAAATCAACCAAAATGTATATATTTTCTTTTAGATCTACATAAACGCTATTTATTATATATTTTTCATCACAACTTACCGAAAGGTGCATGATTATCCCCGCAATTGGTAGTAGCAACAATGAGCCTCTCCCGGGACGAAAAATGATTCAGAATATTGGCAGAAGTAAGATGGACGATTGTCGTGGAGTTCGAAACTGATTCCACTCAGGTGATGCCCCAAGATTTGAAGCGCAGATGGAACCCAGACTGGTGCAAGATTTTTGCGGTGTTGGCCCTCGAATGAGTAGCTCTTTAAGACACGGATGGATCCCAACGTCAATTTACTCCAAGGCATTCTACTAGTTGAAAAATATGAAAATATTCAGGAAATAAAAAAAATTATTACCTTTAAAAATATTTGGGTTTACACAAAACAGAAAATAAAATACCCACTCGACGAGTTCAGTGGAATGTCCAAACGAGGAAACTTCAATGCGATGATCAATCTTATCTCAACGCCAATTGGTGATACCGAAACCCATATGTAGAGTCTGTATGTGTATTTGCTTTACAGTTTATTTGCACTTCTTTTCCAAGAAAGATGACATCAGATGTAATAATGACAAGGTGTGTTTTAAGTTAACCGAACATCAGATGTGATCGTATCTGTTCAAACAGTCTGAAAATAAATCGCAATGAATAGGATAGCATTCAGTACCATATAACCTTGCAATAAAACTTTTGCACTTGAGAAAATCATGTCGTCTGAGAAGGCAAATTTAAATGTAAATGTTTAATTTGTTTTAACCTTATAGATTTGAAACCCAAAAACCCATTATTTGTGTAAATTTGAATATTTGCCTAATCGCTTTTATTTCCTCAGCACTTTATTTTTGCTAATGTAAATACCACGCGTCACGCGATACATAATTTTTACAGTATATTTCTGTTTGGGCTGGGCAAGCAATAAACAAATATTAAAATGCTGATAAATGATTCATTAGACGCCCCAATTTGTCATCAATTGTAGTTCGGCTTACGTCATTGCTTTGCACCCGGACCTTTGGATGTTATCAGCTTGCGTACACTGCCATTCTCGTTAAAGCCTGTGCTTATCTTTCGTATATTACGGATCAATAGATAAATCAAACGAACTTGAAATTTCCATGAATTTAACTTGTCAACCAAAACCACAATAACAGATATAAGAGTTAAATAAAACAATAACATGAATAAATCGTATCAGGAAAATTAAGTTAAATGTTTTCGCTCACTCATAAACGAAATATTAAAGTAAAATTGCAAGCAACAGGATGTGAACACTAACAATTTTGGAATATGTGCTTACAAGAGGCATAAATAAATCAAATTACTTCATTATATTGGGTACAATGACTACAGTAAATTGGTATAAATAACTTTGAAACGTCGAACTCACCCATCATTCGAATTAGATGCTTCATAGACCACACAACTGTCCGATTTTCCTCTCTGAAAAGAGCTTCATTTGCTGAAGAAATAGATAAAGACTATTTTTTTATTCAATCAAATTGGCAAATATTTCTTTAAAAAAAGTAGATCCTTTAAATTAGTTATGCCTCCTAATACCCAACTGTCGGAAAGGGAAAAAGACAGGTATGTCAGCTCCCCTTCTGACATAATCACCCTAAATAAAATACAAATAGAAGGAAATATTGACATAATTAACGCATTAGACAAATCCACCTCCTACAACGTTCCCGAGCTCTTGGTTGGATTAGAGGGAGAAAAAAGTTGCCCAGTCTTGAAAGAAACCTGGGAATCGGCTGAGTTTCATTACAACAATGCTATTGAGCAAAATATTAAGGAATTTAAGCCCACAGATGATATACCGAAAGAATTACATATAGCTTTGATAGCTTATGTCTTGGAACTCGGGTTTTACCAGAGACTTAATAAACACTTAAGAGAGTTAAAAACCGTTGCCGAGGTGGACCAATATCCATACAAAAATTATTATAAGTTGCTTGTACTGGCAATCACGAAGGTCAAAGGAGTACCATACGAAGTGCCCAAGGATTTTACAGTCTACAGGTACAAAAGATACTTTGCCTTTACATTTTTATCACTACGGTTTTGCTATTAACACTTTCTGAGATAAAAATTACATTTAAATTGTTTAAGGGGAATGGAAGGACGAGTTAAACTTGGCAATATTGTCTACTTCCAACAGTTCCTTTCAACATCTCGAAGTAAGAAAATGGCGAAAAGGTTTGCTGGTGATAAAGGAACAGTATTTGTTATTCAGGAACTGGTGTCATCTGGAAACTGCAATGCAGAAATGCTGAAGCTGAATTGGCCAAATTGCATCTGCCTAGACCACGTTCACAAGTTGATTGGTATGCTGCCGGAAGAAGAATGCTTGATTTGGCCTTTTAAGGGTTTCCAGGTTATAGGAACTAAGAAGGGGGCAGATGGGCACAAATATGTGTATTTAAAATCGTAAATATTTTATCGAAAAGAAATATTTATTCATCTTATAAAACGTTCTGTAATTCATAACTCGTATTATTAGTAATAGCATAAGCTAACTAACTGTGAAATATCACTTACTTTAGTACAAGCACTTTATATGCAAATTGATTATAAGTTTTATGAAATTTACTGTGCGTGGCTGAATAACTAAATTGATTAAAAGGATTCATTCAAGTAATTTGATTTTGTTTTCAATCGAGGAGTAATATATGGGGTAATTTTTGGCAATACAATGCATAGTTTAAAGTTTATTTTAGACAGACTCTAGTAACTCTATCTCTGAATGCATCAAATAAGTTTCACAGTTTCAATAACTTTCCGAATTTAAATCTGGTTACATAATGGACAATTAAATCAGTTCCATTCTAGGTTAGTTGACTACGTAGTATTTGAGATAAACCCCTCAACTGATGCTCTCTAATGCAAAGTCATTTAACATTATAGATTTGCTTGCATTATTTGTAAATTAGATGTATTGTAAATGATGGATGCTTGTTATAATTTATGACGACGTAATTAAAAATGACCTTTTATTATTTAGTTTTTCAATTACTTAACATTGACATACCGGCATTAGTCTATATCCATTAGTAATTCTACATGATTAGCAAAAACGTTTTTCTTTTTCAAACTATTAGATGGTTTTAAAATCTCATGTTTGTTTAAGTTCTTTAATTTTTCTACCCTGAGCAACCGAGCTTGACAAAGGTCATAAATGCCCATTTCACTGTTCTTAATCTAGACGACCTCTTCCTTAGGATACAAATGAAACTGCAACTCTATTTTTGAAAAAAATTTGAAGTTAAAGATATGGGCGAGTTGATACTCACCTAGCGTGAACACTGCAGATCTGAGTTTTTAAGTTACAGAAATTTAATTTTACAAAGTACCATAGTCTTTATTCTAGAGATGGGGATTTCTTTGAAATTTTTGAAAAATCAAAAGGTTGACAGTTTTTTGGACTACAAAATGATTTGGAAAATTTCCGTCTTTTAATTCATAAATTTAGAAAATCCTTGAAAGGAGTTTATAAAACTGCAATGCTTGAAATTTAAAAAAATACTTTTTTCAACACATTTAAAATATCAATACTTTAATCACATTTTTTAACTGAGCGATGACTTTTATGTTGTTCCAATTGTTGTTGTCGTTGTTGTACGATACAAAAAAAACACTCCTTTTCTCTCTTTTTCTCTGTAAGTATGTACTTTATTGACAATTTATCTGCCTTTCATTTCCATGAAAAACTAAAAAAAAATCATGTTATCAAAATTTACGGAACATAAAAAAGGTTTATACCTTTAATAACTTTCAGCTGTATTCTAATGCATAAGTCAGCTCAGTGCGTATTCGTAAACAAGCACTTTTACAATTGAGGAAAATGTGAACATTCTAGAAATAAATTTTAAGCTTTTAAGTTTTATCTTAAGTTGTCCAAATAAAGAAATTGTTGACATTGAACTTTATTTTTTATGCGCAGTCAAATTTTGAAATTTTTTGAACCTTAGTAATTAAACGACGACGAGAACGAAATTACTGTTTTCGTACACAAAAATAATCTTAATCTGTTTGTAAATTTGATATTTGTCTTATTCATTTATTTTATGTACACATTCTATTTATTTATACCTAGTGTACACGTCAACTTCAAATTGTCTAAAAATCTATTGCAAATTCGGCTTACTCATCTTTAAAAGATATACTTATCTTGATGATAAAAACCCAAATAAAAAGGTATTACTATCAAAGTTCCGATGAATTATTGACAAAAAACTCAATAACAAATTTACGATTTAAGCAGATTTTCCTGGTTCCTTATGCGCAGAATCTCTATTTAAAAGGCATCAAAATTCAATGAAACGTTGGCTCTCACTGATAGATAAAGTGGTTATGAGAAATCGTAAAACTCAGGATGTAAACACTTATTTTAATAAAAGCCAACGACAAAATCTATCATCTTGGGACTTGCATTATGGCCAATACGCAAATTGGTATAAAAAGCTCTAAAACAAGCAGATATGTAACTAGTTAAAATAAGTGCTCCATAGACCTTGCAGTTGCCCAATATTCCTGTAAATTCTCATTTTCTTAATTCATTAAATTCGACAACTATGAAAAAATTACAGATATTTTACAATTATGCCTAAAAGTTATAGCCCACTTTCGAATAGAGAGCTAGACAGGTATGTCAGCTTCCCTATTGACATTGTCACCGGAAATAGGATTGAACTTAAAGAAAGTATTGACATTGTTCACGCATTGTACACCTCCACCTCCAACAATCAATCGGCTCTGTTGGTTGGATTAGAGGCCGAGAAAAGTTGCCCAATATTGAAAGATGCATGGGATAGGGCTCAGCAACATTACGTAAGCGCCAACCATCGCAGTTTCAAGCAAGAGGAATTACATGAAGAACTACACGTAGCTTTAATTGCTTACGTATTGGAATCCGAGTTTTACAAGAGGCTTAATAAGCTCTTAAGAAAGCTAAAAACTGTTGAAGAGGTGAGGAAGTATCCTTACAAAAACTACTACAAGCTTCTGATTCTGGCGATTGCAAACGTTGAAGGGGTACCAAATAAGTTTCCTAAACACTTGAAAGTCTACAGGTACTTAATATTTTTGAAAATTAATAAAAACAAACAAATGGAAACATATAAAATGACATAATGTCTTATGCAGATTATTTATTTCTTAAGGGGGATGGAGGGACGAGTCAAGGTTGGGGAGATGGTCTGCTTCCAACAATTTCTTTCCACATCTCGGCGTAAGGATATGGCTAAAAAGTTTGCTGGTAGGGCAGGGACCGTATTTGTGATTCATATGTCGTCTGGCCGAGCCACTGCTAAAATGTTAATGACACCGAGTTTTCCGAATGGTATTTGTCTGGATCACGTTTACGAGTTGCTGGATATGTCTCCAGAGTATGAATGCTTAATTTGGCCCTTTGAGGGTTTCCAGGTTACCAAAATTAAGGAAGGGGCTAATGGACGCCAGTATGTGTATCTAAAAGCGTAAATAGAATATAAGACATATATGTGTAACTTGTTTTGCAAACTTGATAATGACCATATTCAACTAAAGATAAGAATTATGATTTAGATCTGCAAATTTTTGTCATTTAAACATTCAAATCAATGTGATGCCATAAAGTAATTAGAAATGAAATTGTTTAAAGTATTTTATTTTACAGGTAAGCGATTAGCATTAAATTCAGAATTTATTAATGTATTTAAAAAATATTAATACCTAGCAATACAAATATGAAGGACATTAAAATTTGTTTTACTACTTTATATTTCAGGTCTACTTAAATTATAGTATTATGTCAATAAGGAAAATATTGAGGTTAGGCTTAAATATACAAAAATACACACCAGGTATCATTAAGTATTCTATATTTATCAGTGTAGATAACAGCGTTCCACTGCACAACTTTCATAAGAATTTTGGTGACAACATTTTTAAATAGGAATGTAAACAGGGATAATGTAATATGACCATGCCTCGAAAATTAAAAAAGGAATTAAAACACAAATAACTAAAACTCTTCAAAAACTCACACCGCGAGCATGGGAAGCGCATAAATTCTATACTAGACTTTTATCCTTATTTTATATATTCAATGTATGTAATCGTATTTCTAATATTCAATGGTTATTTTTCACCAACTAAAATTTATTTTGTCATTTATTTCAAAATGTCTAAAGTTGTAGATAAAATGCCTTTAGAATGATGTGGGATATTCTTTAATATTTATAAATTAAAAAATATCTAAATCTCTAATAAAATCTTAATGTAAACAAAACGCAGCTCATATCATACTACTTGCGAAAAACTGGCCAAACCATAATTTTTAGTTGGCAATAATTATTGACACTAGACTCTCGTGCATAGGTCATAGGCATTTTAAAAATTGTAAAGTGAAATGCAAAGTGACAGCCAAAATTAAAAAGGATAGTTTGACGTTTTTAAATAAAAAACAAGTAAAAATATTGTGATATAAGTTTCTAAATAAATCTACCATATACACTATTTTGTAAATTTTTAATTTCTTAGTATATAAACTTGAAACGTTTGGTTGCTTAATTATAGCTGAAATATCAGCCGAAACACATTGTTGCATAGTTACTTACAAGTTATTTTAGCATTCAGTTTCTGCGTTTTTGACATATTCCTGACTCGCATATGCATAATAACTCGACGTAAATGTCTCATTACCCAATTACAGCTCAAAAAATCAATGAATGCAAAATTATAAACCAGGCTGGAAAATGAAAGCATCAACTACCTACCTGCTACTTATTTTATTCGAAATGGTAAGTTAATAAAGCAAACGAATTTAAAATTGGAATTTATTATTATGGTTTTAATTTTAATTCCTTGTTGAAGTTTCCTGCTTTTTAAAAAGAATCTGACGTTAGTCCTCATAACAGTGGAAACGTTGGAAAAAATTAAGCATTTTACTGCGGGATTGTAACTTTTCAATTTAAGCATTTAAAATTCAATTTGGTTATAAATTCGTTTTATTTATTATCTTACATATACCCATCCACGCTGTTTACATCGGCCTATTTATGAGGATTTAAAGAAAACAGTTTCAAATTTATACTGATTTAGATCAATCAATTTATTGTTCAAAAAATTGATGGCAACGGCACATTAAATGGCAATAAGAAAGGATTTTCAGTGGCTGGGATTGCAATACATTCCCTGGCATTTTACTTTAAAGTATTTAAAATTTCTGTTTGACTACATTCCTGCCAATGTTATTAAAATGCGTCCATACTATCTGTATTTAAACTCTACTGCTTTTATTTTAGTCGCCTTTCAGTATTTATAGTGTTCAGACCTCTGCCTAGTTTCAAGAACTTGTAGTTTTTTGTTTGTGTCAATCTTCCCTAGTTTTGATTCAATCAATTGAATATTTATTTTTGCCACAAAATCGCATCACAATATAATCAAAGTAGGTAAATAACCATTCATTTAAATTTATGTGCCTATTTTGTTTTGTATTTTTGTATTAGTCTGTGAGAAATATTAAGTAAAATTAAAAAATTCCTAAAACTTCTTAGTGCTCTAAATTAAATTTTCGTAACTATTATCAATCAAATTAATACAACTACTAAAGATGAATCAAGGAGCTCGACAATTGATACTGTAAATTTGTTAAATTCTCTGTAAATTCCACTTTTACGAGAGACCCAAAACAAATTTCTTTCATTTTTCAACCGTTTAGAATTAACATACCGTAAAAGTGCTTACAAGTTTAACAAATTTTTAGCCTTAGAACATAAAAAGACTTTTTCCCTGTGACGCTATCACGCTATCTGTATGCTTATGATAATATATTCGTCTTAAAGTTTTTGAAAGTTTGAAAACTCTTTTGGGGGTTTCTGATACTCAAATTGTTCTAAAATTCATGGAAAAAATATTAAAATGCGGTGTAATAGACCTACTTTGATAGCATTTTAATCTGAACTTTAAAACCGAGTTGTTTTGTTCGAAGATTTTTGTCTTTCGTAACTCATTTAAATAAATAATTGAATAAGGAAATTGAGCTTTTCGAATCCAGGTTGATTTTCATTAATGACATAAAAATTTAAAATTAACTTAGAGGGCTTTGATATATGTCAAGACTATATTAACTACATCTAACAAAACCATAGCTATTAAAAATAAACTTTCAAACATTCACATTATTCTGCAAATTCTATTTTATTTTTAATTTATTTTATTTAGTTTAGTTTAAGGAGACTTCATATATTATAAGTAAAGATTTTAACCATTTGGCACTAAAATGAGCATTTCTAGCATTTAAAACCAAGTTTTAAATGTCATTTTTAAGTTTAACAAATCCTTTGCAAATCGAATTTATAAATATTAAAGATAATAACATTTTAAAGGTTTTTAAAAATAACTTAATTTTAACTTTAATAAGTATTACTCCTGCTTAATGATTTAAGTTTGTCGTATAAAAATCTGAGATTAAATTAATAATTTAAAAGTTTTTAGTTCCGCACTGTAGAAGTTAATAGCTTTAAAGTAATTGAAACTTACATGTGACTTTAGTTGAAAGCCGTAGAGTTAAATTTAACGTTTCATTTTATTCATTAAACAGAATTTTTACCCTCTTCCGTCAGTACTAGCAGTAGCGATAAGCAACATCGTGTCTACTGGCTTTGTAAATGAAACTTACATCGTTGTGTGTAATACAGAGGATATGAATTTAAGAGGAAATTAATGTTCTGCAAAAAAAATTCTTTTGAGGTTGAAATTATAAAAAAATAGGTGATTAAATAATTAAGGCTCTTTTTGAAAACATTGTACATATTATTTGGTTAGACCTCACGGATTTAAATTTTTTTAACGAGTAGACTTTCAAAATAAACCGTTAATCAAACTTTTTTAAAGTAATTTTTTAAAGTGTATTACGGAAACAGACCACCTTTAAACTCCGCCTGTTTAATATGCCGGAGCTTCGACTACCGGTCAGCAGCAGGATTGCTTCATTTCCTTGGATAACTCCGTTATTCATCCGTGCATTGAAACTCTACCAGTGCACATGTGGACATCTTCCTCATGGATCTATGCAACTTGACATTTCACCAGAAAACACACCTATGTTGCTACAACTGGAATTTGGTTTCTCTGCTGCAATCTATTTACTGCTATATGGAGCTCATGTGGTGTTTGGTGGAGGCGTACTTATGCACATTCTCTTGACTCCAAATCACTACACACGAACGGGAATAGAACTAGTGGAAATAAATTTACCCATTTTACTAATACTGTGGTCATTTTTTATAGACATTTGTTGCCGCCTGGTCATCATTCGTGGTAGTCAAAGCTTTACGCCTGCCTTGAATTTAATACTATCAGGAAACAAATCAATCAACAAATCAAAACCCATCTACAAAGATTACCCTGGTTGGCTTATGATATCTTCAATGATCGGTACGATCACCTGTGTAGTTCCCGCTACTTTCGTATTACGATTTATTAAGGTGGATATGTGGCTTCTTGTATTTCACTACATTGGATTAAATCCAAAAGTATGTTGGGTTTCATGGATCACATCTCTCATTCTTACATTAGTTAGTATCCTTTTAGGAGTAAGAGATGTTTTAGTTGTTTTAATGTCCACATTTGCTCTAGCACTATCACTTGAAGGCCATTTGAAAAGCTTTGTATACCACAACCAATTTTATAATATCGACCATTCCGTTGGTCAAGAATACAAAATTCTTGAAATGATATTTCAACGGATGTTTGATGAAATTAGTGAAATCGCACTGTACCTTATTATTTTTAGCCAATTTATCCTAACGGGTTTTGTTTGGATGGCTTTTAAATGTGCAAATACGTTTTTAGTCCTTATGTTTGCCGTAGGGGTTGTCGTTGGCGTTGGACTTGCATTGTGTTTTCTGCGTCTTTTTGTAGATAATCGGGAACAGAGCCAGAAACTGGTTCGAGATAAAGTACATTCTTATCGCCGAAGTAACAAAGGTATTGAAGGTTACATGAGAAGAGTATGGCTTGCAAGGAGAGCCCTTCCAATATACTGCGGTAGTAACTTTGCATTTAGTAAAGATTCTATCTTGATTTACTTGCAGGTTCTGAACACAAACATGACAAATGCTTTGCTCCTAATTTGAGTTTACTTTTCCCTCGTTTAAAAAATAGTTTTCCTTTCACACGTTGTATTCAATAGAGTAAACATTCAATACACTCAATAGATTAAAGTTATGCATCACATGGCACTTGTCTTGAATACAAAACACACGCAAGAAGATCCAGTTATGAAATGATTCTGTATACTTCAGTTTAATATGCGAAACATTTACTGAGAAATGATGTTTGTTTAAATAATGTAAACGTTTTGATCAAACTATTACGTGAAATACAGTACTGTGGTTATCTTCAAAAAAGGAATGAAATTATTAGGAAAATTATAGAGTACATAAATTAAAGTTACTTTATTAAGCAAATAAGTATGGACTAAATTAAAAACCGTTGTTTAAAAACATGCTTGTATTAAAAGATAAATTGCAAAGATAATATATTGGAAAAAATTAAATATAAATTTATGTAATTTATGTTTTAAATAGCTTTGAATAAAAATTCTTCCTCATCTCTTTTAAGCATACAAAAATAAAAACTATTTAAAAAATATTTCCTGCTTGCGTGGTTAAAGCGTATCATTTTTTAAAAGAATTTCATTAACTCCATGAAAAAACGACTCAATTATGATTTCAAATTTTCAAGCACCAATTTTCCTGGTTTCTAAGCTTTTAATAAGAACATTTTAAAATCATATAATCTATCAAACAAAATTTAAGAATATAATCATCTAAAGATGCACAAACTTGTGGTAATTGTTAATTATTCTCTTAACTCTTAACCAAAGTGGAAATTAAAAAGATGAGGCAATGACTAAAATTGCATGCTTACCAAATGGGACCCGATTGACATATTAATAATTTCCCGTAGAAAACACAGCATTTTCTCACTTCTGCCTACACTAGTTTTGAAGTTTAACAAGGGCAATTAATTTTATTTCGTTTCAAATATAAATTTCAATGTCAAACTAAAGTCAAACACGGGTGCCTAATTATTTCTAAACAATGGGATAAGGTATTTTTCCTTTTAACATTAACACAATTTATATGCATGTTAACTTTATTTCCTTGAGGTTAGTGAAAAGAAAAGGAAGAGAAATTCTCTTCTAGCTCATTATTGGTATTACTATCTCGTCATTTACTGATTTGCTCCCGATCGAACCCCAGTAAAATTTGTTTCTTCATCTGAATATTGTTCTGAATTTAAACATATCGCTAAAAATGTAGTAATTGGTCCTGGTAAATGACACTTTACATAAAGGGAATATTTTTTGTGAATTTAACATTAAATTTGTCCCAACCCGTTGTTTTAAGCCTTTGAACCAAGTTAAACATTTTATTTGAGTATGTTTTTGGGCCAAGCTAATCTGATTTTTTTAAGCTTAAAAATCAATCACTATCAAATTTTACGTATATAGAATGTCGGGACTACCTTTGCCTTTCAGGTACAGAATTATCTCATTTCCTTGGATAACTCCACTATCCATTCGTACACTTAAAGTCTATCTATGTACTTATTAACATCCACCCTATATGG
>JAQIWO010000311.1:0-16016 GCA_034695405.1 Entomobrya muscorum
ATTAAGATTTTAAGCATGGTATAAGTTATTGTTGTCTTGTTGTGATGACTGGATATTATTTTGCCAGCCTGGAGATTCTCCGGGTCATCCGTCCTATTATGACACCCATGGTTCAAAATAATCGGAGGCACAGGTGAACGGACAGACTTAAGTCAGACTTAAGACAAAATTTAAGTTGCGTTGACTCAAGGAAATTACCAATCATTTATGGTTGTATAAAAGCATGTTTAAATGTTAAATGATATGTTTCTACGCAAACTTTTTCAAACTGTTTGAAACACTTAAGATCCAAGCTTCGTGATACAGTTGATTATTATATTGTACATATTATGTAATACTAATGCAGTTTTATTAAAAACAAAACATAATAAATTACCACACAAATTTAAGGCATACGTATTTAAATGAAACTCATGTTATCTTCATAGATAAGGAGAATCTAAATAAAATTTTGTAAACGGACTCTATACGTATTTTTGCAACTTTTTGAAAAGTCAATACTATGCTGCAAATACCGCATTTGTCTCTCTAATGCCATAAACATAAAATGTTGCTCTTTAATTTTTCCTTCTTACATACGATCAACAAAAGTGTCTATAAAAAATCAAATCACACTTTATTGTTCCAATACAAAACCTGATTTAATTATTCTCCTCGTGTTCAACATTTCCGTAAGCCATGTAAAATAAATGTCTGCCAAATATCAATTAGGTTTCCTTTTATGTATTGGACAAAAATTCATTGAATTTAAAATCTTAAAAACCTTAAATGCATACATACACTACACACCAGAATACAATTTTTGATCCTCAAAGTTTACATTTTTATTGTTAGAAGTTTTAAATAAAGATATTCATATTCATGAGACATTCCATCATCCAACAATAAAATTAACATCTAATGTAAGTTCATCCGAATGTTCTCTGCATCGCATGTCATTTGTGTCCATTTTTAGGGTACAAGATTATTTTGACTGGAAGCAATATAAAATGGCAATCTTTTACTTACTTGGGCTAAATTAATAAAAAATATCTTTGAATGAATCTAGGCTCATATTTATAATAGTTAAAATTATTTAAAAAATAGAGGATAAATAGTTCTCCGGGATGAACGACTACTGGGGAAATATGAGCTTCAGTGTGAATAAGCATTTATTCAAATCGACATCTTGAGTAACTACCTCCTATCAATCATTGAATACCATAAGAAATTATGGTGAAACTGCTATGGAAAACTTTATGTTCTCAGGTTCAGAAATGTATATCAGTACACCAATATTGAGCTAGAATGCATCTGATTTTTATATTTCAGTTATATTCAGTAATTTATCTGCTCAATGCCCACCAAAGTTTTCTTTTTCTCTGTACAGAATACAAAATTAAAGACATGAATCTGACAGGAATTTCTAGCGAATTAAAGTTATTTGACATTTGTACAATTTATAAGCAAACAAGTATTCTCTCCACTCAAACTCAAACAAATGGTTTTGTGGTTAAAAGCTTACGAGAAAAAAATATTGATAAACGCTGATTTTTGACAATATTGAAAAATATGCTGGGTCGCTTTTGATTTTTATTAATTTTTGCAGTAAAAAAATTGTGTTGTGGAATTACTCAGTGCATTGTGTAGGCTCGCATAGCTTATAGCCCACTAAAATATTAATTTAATTCAGTTTGAAGGATCAAATGAAAGGAGAATATTTTTGCCGTGTCAACAAGTTCTCGAACTGTTTATTTATTAATTTCGTGGTTCAATTGAATTGAAAATTTCAGTATTCTCAATGATAATTTTTTACTATCATCTTGTTCTCTAAAACCGAAGATTAATTGAAGATCTCAACAGTAACTTCCAAGAAATGGGAATGTCCAGATGTTTTTTTATGTTGGCTAATGGCTTTGTAGAGCTCGGAGGGGAATTAAATGCGATTATGATAAACCATTATCGCGGTTTACCAAATTTGTGAAAGAGGGGCAACTAGACTATAAGCTTGGTTCTGTTTTTGAGAGGAGTCGATGACATCTTTGAGAAAGAAGCGCCTGAACAACTTCTGAAAAAAAGTCTGATCTTGATCTTGCTGGCATTGATCACGATGCTCAGTGCAAAAACAAACAATGGTAGAGCATCATTTTTTATCGGAAATTAAACACGATTGTAATAGCTATGGTTTTTTTTGTTTTTGCCAATTTTTTTGTTCCTCCAGCGATGAACTATTTTTGTGATTAGTGTACATTAAAAAGCGAATGTTCAACTGTTGTTTCTTGCAGGACGGACACAACCACAACACCAAAAGCAAAAAAGGCTGTCGTGAACGATCCATGAACAGAATCACCTTGCCACAGAGACTTGCCGGGACGTGATTTCGCTTGAAAGTAGAAATTTGTTTGCTTTGATTTTAACAAGCTGTTGCAATGTACTGCTCCAGTCGTTAAAAAAGAGTTGAGCTGTGTCAATTTTGTGGTTGCTTTGATTTCATGAAGATCAACTGAAAACTACAATCTTCAGGAAAAATAATTTTTCTTGTTTGGCTTGTCTTCTGTTGTGTATATTTTTAATTGACCACTTGAGGGACAATCCAACTCTTCATTTGTAACTAAATCATTTAATATAGCTAGCCAATTGGTTTTTAACAAGGTTTTCCGAACAAAAATTGTTAACAACGGATTGTATTGGCGGTGGAAGTGGAAGTTATGAATATTTATTTTGACCAACTTGAATTAAAATTCAAGAAAAGGGGGAAGGGTCTTTTATGTCTGTTGTCTAGCATCCGCTTGAAAGTTAAGCTTGTGAACCTTGAATTGTCATTCATTGTAACTGATGAATATTTTAATTATTAATTAGTTAAAAATCGGAGGCAGCTTAAAATTTGTTGGAATTACAACCAAGAGCTGAGACTGACTGTGGAAACCAAATTGATCCTCTTTTTGTTGCTATCAGTTTGTATTCAGAACTTGTAGGCGATTGTTCAGCTCACAGCCAACAGCTGTCATATTTTTAGGTGAGTGCATTATTACGACGAAAAACAAAAAAGATTACATATTAATTGGTTCGTTTCGCAATTTACTTACTAACAAGTTGCACAATACAAAATATACTTAACTTACAAATTGGGATTTTACGGAAAATTACGAAAGGCAGGGTGATTTGAATCAGTCTTGACTTTTTATTTGCTAGCGAAGGACAATTAACAGTTAATTTGAAGAAAGCTGTCCAAGATGAATCCAGTCCGTAGAAAAGAGCTTCCTCAGTTGAGTAACTCCATAAGATACCTGAAAGTAGTGAATGTGACATTTTATAAATTAAAAATCAATAGTATAGATGGATTCCTTGTCGAAAATGATGAAACTTTCCTCGTCATTACAACGCGAAAAAATGTTAGTAGAGGGCGGTATAGGCCAAATACCGTGGTTTTCCCCCAGAAACCGTCCCTTAAAGTGCAGGACATTTCTTCCACGTACGTCACCAGATTGGGCTGAGATTTGGCACATGCATTTCTTAAACAATTCTCCAGATCTGTTTTCTTCAGAATTCGAAATTTGCAAAATTTGAGGGGACAGTGGCAGGTACCCTGACCCTGTCGAAAATGGGGGATTTGTCTGTTTTATGAGCTTATAGTAATATTTATTTTTTGAAACATATTTACAGTTATGAAGCATAAAATGGAAATATGCCGCATTCCTGACCACATCTCCAATTCAAAACTATTGACACCATTGCAAAAAGTAAAGATCTACGGCTACAGAAATCTCGGAAGTGGTAAAATCTGGAGAAGGGAATGGCACTGATGGGGTCGAAGTTTATTAAACCTCTTTGGATGGGGTCGCAGAGTATAACAATCCAAGCAATGACAATTTTTGGTTTATTGGTCATCATGGCTTTGTGAATCATTAATTTTTTCTTTGTCAAAGAACCACCTTTTAAACGATAATGAAGGTTTTACGTTTGAAATGTAGAGAGCAAAAGGGAAGCACCATAAAACAAAGGACATAAACTGGAAAATACGAACGAGGTTATATCCTTAACTAGAGACGACACTCACATGAATAAAAAGCTTGAAAAAAGTGTGAGTAGGGAATTTGGAAGTAGATCATTTTATATCCACGGATATAACAAAATCAATGGAGAATGAATTGATGGAAAATATTTTCTGTTGACTTTAAAAAAAGGTTTGATTCTCGACCGTAACAACCAAATATCATTGAATTTTCAGCGTAGACAGAATATATTCTACTATGTAAATCATATTTTCAAAGTTGTTTACTTGCCCTAGTGTACATACCCTGGAAAATACGATATAAATGGAAGAAGGATTGGAAAATTCCCAATATTCCAAATCCAATTTCATAAGAATCACCGAGCACACACCAGTAAGTATGCCTATGCTTGCGGTATACTGTATAGATAGGTATAATAGGTAGGAAGGTAGCTTATATTAATACTTTTTTGGCGGTTGAAGGTTGAACTTTAGATTTTTATTTTTGTACGGTACGGGAAAACCCTCTGTTCAGTTGCAGGATTTGGTTTGCACGAGACATTTAAAGCCCGATATAAATTATATTCAAGAAAATTATTGGGGTACTTTGAGAATTTGACTCAGGTTGTGTCTTGCCAAATGAGTAATAATGCTTTATATACGAATTATGCACGATACAAAATAAAACTAGATGTTGGACCACAAAGTATTTCACTAGAGCGTGCAACTTGGCTGGCGTGACCTTCTCCAAATGACCTCAAGTTCGACAAATTTACACCTGGGCTATGAAGCACACGTTAATGGCAGTCCCACTCCCTCATGACGTTGTCAGGTGACCCTTCCTCGTAACATGGACCTCATCGCTTTAATCCCTTGTGTTGCATTTTCGGGGATTGAAAAATAATAATTGAATAGGGTTGAGCAGGTGTGTCCATTTAAACATAATATTTGACTAACAGGCAATAATTATTGATTAATTTAAGGTTCCATTTCACGGTGTGTTTTAAAGAAAATTGGTAATAATTCTTATGTAAAGCCCATAAACTATTAATTTCACAAGTAAAATTGATTAGCGTTTGAAACGAGCATTGATGTCAGTGGCTACTTGTCTAGAATGCAATGCAATAGTAGAAGGTGAGAAACCACAATAAAACCAATTATTTAGCCATTAGAAGCAAATAATTTGTTAAAATAACTCACGGAAAGCATTTATAAATATTTGAGAAATTGACTTATTAAATAATAATGTGACGTACGAAAATACTTACAAAAAATAAATAAATCTCTCTGTTTTTAATTAATACACCTAAAATAGGCAAATTAAAAATAATTAATTACAGAATAATAATGAAGGTTTACCTTACACAAAACAAAGAAATTAAAAATACATCTTAAATATTTATTTTTTGTCGTTGGAAAAGTCATATTTTTGACAGGTTACAGGAAGGTACGAAAATGGTGTTTGTAGCAAATGCATACGACAAACAGCACTAAAAAAAGAGTAAAAATTATAATTATTGCAGTATTTTTGAGTAATAATTAATTTACAATCCATTATATATATTTTTTTAAGTAGAGGTATACATTAACATGTTTGAATTATGTAACAGGTCGTTTTTTAAACACGGAAGAATTAAGAATTTCACTAGCAATTTTATCATCTTCTCATCCTCCGTTCCATTTGCGGTGTTTCTTTCATCAGCGGGTGTCACTTCCGGAGCTTCGGCGAATACCCAGGGGGATATCACTTTGGACCAGACGTAGTAGCAGGCGTTCAGAGAAACCTTTGAAAAAGATAATTTAATTTAAAGATAACGAAGTTAAAATTGAGATTGGAGTACACAT
This sequence comes from Entomobrya muscorum, assembly GCA_034695405.1. Taxonomy (NCBI): domain Eukaryota; kingdom Metazoa; phylum Arthropoda; class Collembola; order Entomobryomorpha; family Entomobryidae; genus Entomobrya; species Entomobrya muscorum. Next base: position 5,816 of record JAQIWO010000311.1, read on the forward strand.
ACAATTAACACTTTAACTTGTAAGAAACATGCTTAGTAATAGGCTTTAAATACATAACAGCAGCCAAAGGAGCCAAAAATTAAAAATATCCAGAGAAAAATGACAGCACTTCACATCCGGAATTCAGAATGACGACATCTTTTACATGTCTACGAAAACAAAATCATGATAATAATTATTTATATAAACTCAAAATTTAAAATGGCAAAGCTAGCTTAAATCACGAACACATTTAAAAATTACTATTTTTTCCCACACACTCTGCTAAACCAGAGGCCATAGTTAAATCCACACCGCTATCAGTCAGTCCCCCATCTTCAGAATATCTTGCTCTTGCCATAAACATCATGAAATATTGACCCAATCCGTTTGCAAGCATTCCCAGAATCAGAAAAAAAACAGTTGTTCCAAAAAATAATCAATTCTCATAATACATGACTTTAGTATATATGTGTCGTTTGTACAAATTGTTGCAAATCTTTTTAATAAACTCACGATGTCCCATCCTGTGAATCCACTGCTAAGTATCATCATGAGCGCCACATAAGCGCCCAGTGCTCCCAGAATCATGTTTCTGTAGAAGGTCAGTGTCATGATGTTCTCTTCGACGATTTGTTTCGCTCCTTTCGTCCCCTGCTTTCCTATCCTCTTCATCTACAATTAATTTGATAATTAGTGATTGATGATTAATTGATGAATAAAATATCCGGAGAATGAAATTTCAGAACCTTAATTATCCATTGTGTTTTGAATTACCATTACAAGCATTTTGCTAGTGCTTTTCTTTTTCCTCCTCGTTTAGGTCACTCACTAAAAGCGGGGGTGCTGCTGAAGATTTTTAAAGCTCGTTGACTCCAATTAAAAAATTCGTTCCGATTACTCATATTTAATTAAAAACGTTAATAAGAATCCATCATTACCTAACTAACATAAAACAAGAAACTCAATATATTAATCCGTAATATAACAGCTGCTATTAATGCCGCTTATAATCTCATCAAATAATCATATCATTGTAAAACACACATAAACGCACTAATCAACACAACGAAACAAATTACTAAAAGTACCGGTAGACAAGTTAACTAACATCTTAAACGTTAAGAAATTGTTCAGCAATGCTTTTAAAACGACACGATTGACGAGATAATTAAATTAAAATATTCAACTCTCACATATCTTCTTGATTACCTCAATCAATCAATCAGAAATTCAATCTCTTTTCTACCCCATGCCACTACCAATTAATTTACTAATTAACTACATTTCGTTTTTCGTCCGGTGGTTCCGTTATTAAAAAATTACACAATTCACAACAAAAAACACGAATCATATCATCTGTCAGCCGGAGGAACGCACTATAAAAAAGTGAATGAGAGAGGAAGCTTGTTTGTTTACACTTGGAAGATTCACTATAAAATGCATTGGCACTTGCTCTGCATTATATGTCGGCTTACTTGCACCTGACGGAGCGCACTTGCAAAGTGCAAAGACGCCGACAGCAACCACCGCACTTTCTTTCGTGAGCTCAGTAGTGCTTCTTGATGATAAGGGGTCATTTTGACAAGAGATTAGGGAAAAAATCAAATACCCGCCCATCTCATTTTCCATTTAAAGGCTGTTAATGTGTGTAAGCAGTCTTCTTTATATTTTTTTACCCACTCAGAAATTATTTTTGGCAGGGTAAATGAATGGCCCCTTTACTCGTTCAATTCTCCTCGTCCCTTCCCCAAAAAGAGATACACGTTGCGTTAAATTACAGATGCTGCTGATGGGTGACATCGACAGGAACACAACTTGTGAATTTAACTGCCGGTTTTGAGTTTTAATTGTTGCTTTCTGTGTTTAAAAAATTACTAGTACTGGTAAGTGTTTATAAAAGTAAAATGTTTTGTAGTTTAATTTATAATTGTGTTGGGATTGAAAACCGACAACTGACTTGGCACAAAAAGTTCTGTTTTTTGTTAGTAGACTGTCTAAACCAAGCCTATAAATTACCTCAATAATTAAAAATAGTTAATTGTAGTGTCCAGTAGTGTTGTAATTAATAATGAATAATTTACTAATGAACTAATGTGTGATTAATTTATTTTGGTGTATTTCTCTAATTTTTTTGTTTACCACACCACAGGTCATCAGCTGATCAGCTGCTGAATTTTGGGGAGCAATTATATCAGTTATCTTTTCTGTCCTTTTTACCCGATTACTTTAATTTTAACTCTATTTTCAGAACAATATAACCAGCGATGAAGGAGCGAGCAGTTCCAGGGCCCAGGGCCCAGTTTGAGCGGTGAAGAGCCGCCATGCTACACGCTCATTAATTTTCGGTCTCATGTAGAATAGCCTATGTTAGGAGGAACGCTGTATTAGCTATTTTCACAATCTACAAGTAAGGTCAAAACCACCACTTAACTAACTTTTTAGTCAATAAAAATAATATGCCAAACCTAATACATATTGCTTTCCCTACCTCCATAGAAACTTCGATTTTCATATCCCCAAAGCCCCAGAGATTGTGGGAACCCTTTTGGAAGTAGAACATGACATGGCGACACGGCGTAACGACTTTTTTAAGTTGCTTCAAGTGGACCAGAAGTGAGCGTTGAACTACTTTTCGTCCAGCTCCGCGGAAAGAACCTCTTTTATCCGCTGCATTTACAATCTCCTCAACTCGAACAGTTCCGGAGCGACGAAGCCGCCGGCACTATTGTCACCCTCTCCACCGCCCCCTCAGCGATCAAAGCCGCTGCAACCTGCTACATTGAACTCATCGTCAAAGAAAGCGATAAAAATGTCAAGCTCTTCGTTCTCGAACGTCTCGCCGTGAAACGGTGAGTAACGACCGCGTACTCGAAGACCTGGTCATAGACACTCTTCGAATCCTCGCCGCTCCGGATGTAAAGGTTCAAAACAGGACATGAAATTTCGCTCTGGAACTCCTCACATCTCTGACAGTCACCGAAGCGGTGGTCTACTTAAGAAAGGAAGTGGGCCGCACTTTCAACTCCGTGGAGCACGACGAGACTGGAAAATATTTAGTATCCCCAGCTTCTCGTCCGAACGCAGCATCAATGCTGCGTCAAGCTCCCAGATATCGCTCCAAGCATTATGCTAGTTCTCACGGAGTTCCTCTCCGACAGCTACGAGCTAGCTGCCTCCGACGTGCCCATATTCATGCGAGAGGCAATCCAAAAGTTTCCAAATTTGACGACAAATATCGTGGAAAAGCTGCTCGACATTTTACCCCAAATTAAATCGGTAAAGGTGCTCCGGTCAGCGGGTTGGATTCTTTGCGAATTAGCCAAGTCGGAGGAGGATATCGAAAAACTATTAGCGCAAATTAAACTTGGTCTGGTCGAGGTACTTATCATCTTTTAATTTAAGCGCATATCATAATAATTTACTTTGACTTATCTGTAATGAATTATTTATTTTTTTGGAATAGCTGCCACTAAAAGAATCCGAGCTCTGTAAAGCCGCTGGAATCGGAATCGAGGAAGCAAATCCAGCAGATGAGAATAAAGACGCAAAATCACCCTCATCACCTGCCCGACTGGTGTCCTCCGACTGCACCCACACCACACAAATTGCGTTCTTCATGAACAAAACGAAAAAGAAGGAGGAAAAGATCCCGTCCCTGCGCAAGTTCCTGATGGAAGGGGACTTTTTTTATTGGTGCGGCTTTGTCCTCCTCTGTAACGAAAACGGTGAGAAGACATATGCTCCTCAATGGCGGGGTGGAGACTCAAGATAAGGACAGAATTCTGGCGGAGGCGTTGTTCAAGATGGCGTCAATTCTGAGACATGGAACTTCCGGTTTGCCAAAGAAGGCGATCACTGCGGATGACATTGATAGGATTCAGTTGTGCATTCGGGTGCTGAGGGATGGGAACGAGAGGGTGAGTGGGATATTCAAAGCGGATTGTGGGAAGGCGTTGGGTGGCATGTTTGCAGAACAAGCGTCTATGAGGCTACAAAGTCGAAGAAGAAGGAGATGATGGTCCAGCCGGATGATCCCATTATAATCGAGCAGCTGATCACCAAAAATGATATGATTAGTGGGGAGGACGTGTTCGAGTCGAGCTTGAGTCAGTCTCAGGGGATTACTGCGAAAAACATGGATACTGATGTTAGCACAAAAAAATCTTAATTTATTAGCCATGATTCTTAAGTTGACATAATTGCAATTTAATTGGTTTTTTATAGTTATCAGCGTCGAGGGTCTTGCATCTCACTGGTTTCTTGGATCCTGTTTCGCGGAAGCTTTTATCAATGTTAACCATTTTGACATTGTTCTGGATGTACTGCTCGTCAAACAAACGTAAGTAAATTCTATAATGTTTTGAATTTTTCTTCAATTAAAGTTACTTAACAAGAAGAAAAATTAATTGTTTTTTATTTGATATTATTTTTTACAGCGGACACGTTAAAAAATTGTACACTGGAGCTGGCGACACGTGGAGAGCTGAAGTTGGTTGAGCGACCACAGCCGATAATTTCAGATCAGATTCAGATTCTTCAGATGTCTCCGATATTCGAGCAAGTATTAAAGTTTCAAGCACCGAGAACGGGCTAATCTTTGGAAATATTGGTAAATGGCTGTGATTTTAAAAATAAAAGTATTCCAAGGATGCTTATTGCTCATGAAGGTTTTTAACGGCAATATTTTAATTGAATCGTTGTTTTTCTGTAGTTTATGACGTTGGTGGCGCAACTTCCGACAGGAATGTGATAATGATGAATGAGATTAGAATTGACATCATGGACGACATCCTACCCGCCTCCTGCACTGACGCCGAGTTCTGAACAATGTGGGCAGAATTCGAGTGGGAAAACAAAGCTGGGGTCGGCACAGGAATCCAAGACTTGCACGAGTACCTTCAGTACGTGCTCAAATCCACGAATATGCAGTGCCTCACTCCAGAAAAGGCGCTGTTAGATAACTGCGGATTCATGGCAGCTACTCTCTACGCAAAATCCATTTTCGGAGAGGACGCCTTCGCCATGTCGACTTGCCAAATGCTTCGGTCACGGGACATATTAGGATTCGGGCTAAGAGCCAGGTAATGATGCGCTTATCGATAAGCTTTTCAGAGAAGAGTAATTAAACTTTTTAAAATTTAATTTTATTTTTAATTATCTCAGGCAATGGCGCTCAGCCTCAGAGACCAGATCACCCTAACCCAAAAGAAGACTATAACGGCAGACGCAAAAGCGGTCAGCACACTTGCGAAAACCGCTATGGCAGCGACAGCAGAAGCTGCTGCGATGAAAGCGGCAGAAGCAGCAGCGTCTCCAACTCCGAGCACAAGTAACGCTGATGATGATTAGATAATTATAATAAAATGATTGGCTGCATCTCCCTCTGCGTTTTCGAAGCTCTACCACCTTATTTTGAATTATAGAAGTTATATTATTTGTACTATTCTTTTTTTTTTGTGGCTGTAATAAAAAAGTTGAAATCGGAAATGAAAATAAAATTCTAGAATTATTTATGGAAAGAAAGCAGTTTAAGTAGTGGAGTTAATCAATTAAATTGGCGATATTTACAAAAAAATGTAGTTATAATTTTTTGGAGCTGCGGTTGATGATGGATACTGCGCTGATGTATTAACTCAGTTTCTTTTTCAATGGTCACACGTAGTTTACAGGCTATAAAATATATTTATGAAAAAATAAATTTAATTGTGTAATAAAAAAAGATAAAAATTATCAGAAAGCATTTTTGGGATGATCATAACTGCAGTACATACATATTTTAGTCGCTGCTTGGAGTAGTTTACCAAATTATTATTGTTTTATAGCTCACATCTTTATACAAAATTGGAATGGCTTTATTATTTTATTTTCCGTTCCTACATGGATTCCAAATAGTCCGTGAGCCCATTCACGTTCTTTTCTCTCCGTAGCCACAACTCACTCAACCGAATAGTCTCCTTGATCTGCTGAACAGGCCATTCCATTGGAGTCACAGATTATTGTTACTGATTCTGATAACACAATAAATAACACTATTCAATTCAATTCAATTCAATTCCGTTCGAGGATGGATTTTCAACTTGAAAAATTCCTGGATGTCCAGACTCTTCTTTTCTGAAGTAAAGTCCTTTAGAATGGGTTAGATGAGATGGCTTCCTTGATGGAAACTTTCAAAGATTTTTTTTAAATTACAGAAGATAATAGTAAAAAATGGTGTATTATTTAAATAAATTATAGTCTAATGTGCTCCTCCTACTCACATATATGTTCCTGATCATTGCAAAGTTCTCCTTGTAGAATGCCCAGGCCATTTCCTGCCGAGTTTCGTGCTCCCGATGGAGATGAGCATGAAGAAGCATGAAGAGGATGTGGGCCCTTCGAATCTCCTCCGATAAGGATAAGTAGAGGACATGCTGATCTAGGAGGCAGTTCGGGTAGCACCCAGCGCATAAGCTCCTCTGACAAGTCACTTTCTCGGCAATACTGCCAATTATAAATAAAATGGATCAACATTTTATTCATAAACCAATTCAACATTTATAATATTTTTTGTTATTCTCACGCGAAAGACTTTCCTGGGGACAGACTCGTCTCCATACATGACCACCGTCTTGTAAACGACAAACTTTAAATCCACCGGTATGGGCAGCGCCTCATCCCCAAACTGGGCGTCAAACAAGAGCTTGGCCTGCTCGATGAGACCTCAGCACTCCCTAACTTTGCCATCATTCTGAGAACCAAGCTGCGGAGTAGTTTCTGCTGAATGCTCTCATCCTCTTCTTCCTCCGACGACGACATCCACCCAATTTTCCTGTAGATCTGATTGTAAATGTATCTGCCGAAATGACGGAAGCTGTCCGCCTTGCCGACGTGCACTCTCACGAACTTGTCGAAAATGTGACTGATGGTTTTCCACACGGAAAAGTCGTCATCCTTGACAAACGCCTCGAGAACAGACAACCCTTCCCCATATTACTACGTACATGTATTTTTAAGCAATAAAACAATTTTCATAAAAACAAACATAGACAACATAATTTTACTCATAGCAATACTTTGTCTTTAAAATTTATACCAGTTTTTTTATTTTACTGGAAGAGCAGCAAATTTTGAATTCTCAAATCAAAAAATATAACAAAAAAATTCAGGAACTTATAGAATGAACATTTTTTGTTTTATCCTTCGGCAAGATTATCGGCATAGTATTTAACAATTTTAAAATTGGCGTCTGCTGCTTTTAAACTGGTCATCATAGTAGTGGTGGGGGGAAGTGTAATTATGGTAACCGCATACCTACACAAAAGAAATTCACTTATCCACATTGTATCTTGTCTTTTCCAACAAGTACTACATACATGACTTGCAGTACACATAAAATAGCAGAATACCAGAACCGTTCTAAACAGTTTCTTTAATATTTGTTGCGAAGACACTCATTATATAATACTAGTTGTGTTTATAAGAAATTATAAATCAATAAGTCGCAATACAACGCGGACCATAACTACTACTACTACTACATTAATTACCAGAATGGTATTTGAATGATAATTTTTAGTGGGAACTTTATTTCTTGCTTACTCTTGCAACTATCCAGCTCACTGTCCTGCGTGTTTCTATAAACAGCTTTTTAAAATGATGATTTTAATAGATACAGAAGGATGATAGCTTATCTTTTAAATGTAGGTGCTATGTGAACGGACTGGCTTGGTTTTTGAGTAAATCTCTACACGATATGCTGCAATTGGTATGGCTTCTTACCAGTATATTTCATCTCCTTAGCTTTATGACGACCGCCAAACAATTGTTTACTAATGTAATCCACATTTTCTAAGCCACGAAAAAACCATTTTAATGCACTAAGAATACGGCTTTGGCGTATGCCTATCTTGAATCTCTAACTGAACAAAAATGACAGCTCATCCTACAAACGCAAGCTGAACGACTTAGCCAAAATCCGATACAAAGTACGATGCACTGTAAATGACATGTAGACATGTCCTCTTCGTTGTAGATTTTCCCCATTACCAGTTCCTGTACCCGATTAATTAGAGAAAGACGTGCCATTTATGCGCAGCTACAAGTAAAAAATTTGTATTTATTTTACATGTTAGCTAGAATGTAGGATATCAATTGAAGGAACGTCAGTAAGAGTTTATAGGTATGTTTATTTGCACTTACTGTTTCAATAAAGAGGCTCACGTAGTAAATGTATGTTTTAGATAATTAAAAAATGACTTGAAATAATGTATATACACCTAGTGCCTTAACTAAAATATTCAAATTTAAATAAATGTAGAGAAGGGTAACTAACTTGTGATTACAAATAAATCTTAAGTATACATAGCAAAAATGTGAAGTTACCCTGAAACGTATTTGATGTAGCGACAAACAATGCTGTACTCAAATGGTTAGAGAATTCAGATTTGATTCAAGGTTTTCATCAGATATTACTGAATAATAACATGACAACCCAATAGTTCTACGTCAGGACACTTAAATGAGCTTCTAATCGTAAGGCAGAATGTACAGAATTAACCTTGTAACAAAACAGGAATATGTGACGATGCAACCGGTTGTGAGCATTCTGAGTGTGGCTCTTTAAAATTGGTTGTGATTTTTTGATGCAAAATATTTCCCAAAGACTTCGCACAGCTCGGATTTCTCCAGAGTGATGTCTAGCTTCATTTCCGAACAGAGTGCTCATGTGGGAAAACGACCGCTTATAGTGATTGCATTTTTAAGGCTTCTCGCCTGTATGTGTCCGAATGTGGGTCTCCAAAGTATGTATAAGGGGCTGTTCAAGAAGTACGTAACGCCAAAAACGCCGTTTTTTGGACCCCTATCCTCCCCCATGTCACGCTTATGTCCCAACAAATTTGACCACTCCCTACCCCATGCCACGTAACATACAGTATGCGTATTTTAAATTGTACCATATTCTCATTCCCATATCATAATAAAACGATGCATGTACACACATGAATATATACATTTGAATAAATCATAAACAAAAAATCAACAGTCCCTTTCGAACCGTGTTCCGTGAGTAGACATTTGTTTACGCCGGAGAAAATATTCAGTGTTATATTGCTTATTATTACGAGAAATTGGTTATATTATTTGTACATTTCAGCTTTAACATCCTTTATAATAACGTTTTTTTAATTCAATGCGAACTATTCGCGACACAAATCGAATATAACAATACTAATATACCTTTTTTATAGACACTTCCTCACCCAAAAAATAATTGTTGAGCAATTCAATTCAATTCTTATATCCTAATTGCAATTTCTTTCTTAAATATGTAATACATTTTACATTGTAACTACATGAAGCTCCAAGTTCAGAATATTAGCAATATTTACAGGTGCAACTCAGAGAAATAAATATTCCAGATAAATGCATAGTTTATTATAGTTTTTGAAGCTTGTAAGCTATTAATATTCTCAAAAATTTAACACCATAAATTTCTCTAGCCACATAAACGTATATGTGATGATAATATCATAAAACCAGATGATATAAAAAATAATCTGACTTCATTAAAGTACGATAAATAAACTTTAAATAAAGTAAATCTAAACACAATAACTCTTCAAAAACCTTTTATAAATACGAAACACAAATTATCTGCGAAATATGATATATGAAAAAATACGACTAAAGTAGTTACAAATGTTTGAACAAACAACTAGACATTCTGGTTACTCAAACCAAAGATTTACGTGAAATCTAAATGGAAGTGGAAGTTGCATCTTCGCAAACAAATTACATATATTTGTCATTTTTCGCAGTGAGGGTGCATCTTGTTATCAGGGAAAATGAGCTGAAAAACTCTCTTGCTTGAAAACAAGGTAAACTCACTGCTAAAATGACATAATTTAGAATTACACATTAATTTTGCAATGATAATTTTTATTTTTTAGCTAATTTTCTTAGCGAATGTTTATGACCAAACGAGGCAATAATTTTTGCTAGGGCAGGACGCTATATGAGAAGAGGAAAAGAGGCTTTTATCTTTTAACATTTGTATTTTGTCGTCAATTATAATATACTACATATCAGTATGAAATAAATTCGCGTGGTTTTACTGCGCAGTATATTTTTTATTGGCTTAATAATAAACAAGTATAAATTAATATTGATATATTGATATCAAAGACAACTTTATATCTACCATTCTGCAAATATCATGCAATTTAAGTCTTAAGCAAGT
>JAQIWO010000312.1:0-15993 GCA_034695405.1 Entomobrya muscorum
CACGGGGTGCCACACTAATAAACTTTTTATAAGCTGTGATACAGTCTAATCGGCTGATCGTGTCTTCGTTTCTCATGTGAACAGCCAAGAAATAAAGAAGCTCGACATTATTTGGATCTTGTTTCAAGCCAGCTTCAGAACACAATCTGCCTTCTTTAAACTTTTTCTTGTTTCCAAAGAGAGATGATAAATGATCATAGTAGCTGATATTGCTGGGGTAACGTCGGATGCCCTCCTTCAGTATTTCTAAATCATAGGCATCATCTGATGTCATGGATCCACTTAAATTGAGCACCACAAAACAAAATCGAATTTTCATATCTTCTTCCCCTTTGGCTTCGCATTTTTCTTCAAATAATGATGCCATAATTGACCTGAGCTTTTGATCCAAACTCGTGGGTAGGAAAACAAGATGGCTTTCCAATGTTGCACAGTTATAATAGAGATTTGCTATCTCCAGTTTCTGAGTCTCTGTATAATCGCCTGTGTTTTGCAACATCTGAATAAGGTCACCAGTATAATTCCAAGTCTTCAGGATTTGAGAGGCTGTTTCTGATCCTTGAATTGCTCTCTTTTGTATGGCGAGAAAGTTCTCAAAAGTGATAGCCTGAACCATGCCACCCCAGCTTTCAGGTTCGTTTGATTTTAATTGGTTCTTAAAGATTCGCTCGAATGTATTAAGAATTTCAGCTTGGTTAGGATTAGCATGAGAGAATTTACGGGTCATTCGTTGTTTGAACGTTAAACCTTTCGATTTCAATTGATGCGCTTTCTCAAACTGTACAATTTCTGGTTCCATATCACGTCTTCGCGTTTTGCCTTCGGTTATGATTCTATTCAGCTCAGCCTCTGACATGTTTCGAAGACTCGGATTTCCCATCTCCCTGCCGATTCTGACCATATCCATCGCTTTGTCTGGCTCCATTTGTTCCATGTAGTATCCCATTAGTGCAGCTGGGGCATTGTGATCCTTTAAATTTATAGCCTGTTTCCAGCATAATTCTGCCATTTTCTCGTCTCTGGGAACGCCTTTTCCAGCAGCATATAAAATTCCCAAGTTGTTCGCAGCTTCGCCAGCTCCTGGATGGGTTAATGAAATGGAATATTAGCTGGGGCAATGAATCTTTAAAAATAATTATTACAAATAATTTGACAATTATTGTAGTTCAGAATTGACCAGAAGTTACCATTTTCCATAGCGCGTTTATACCACGCAGCTGCCTCAGCATGGTTTTGATCCACTCCAATACCCTGATCGTATGTAAGCCCAAGGGAATGCTGAGCTCCTGCAACCCCAGCATTAAATTGCAATCTAGTAGTTTGGCCCGTTCACTCCGTGACCGTAATGGTAACATTTTGCCAAATTATACATGCCTTCAGGATTTTTCAAGGCGGCAGCTTTGGTGTAATGCTTCACGGCCTCTTGGAAATCGATCGGGACATCCCAACCGGCGAAATATTGATGACCACGAAACACATGATCCTGACCCTTAAACACACCTCCAGTGGACTTGTTAAATTCTATAAAATCCTTCATTTCATTTTTATCCCAGTTTCATTTTCCAAATGTTTAACGCGCTCCTGTAGATTCATGGGCATCATCGATGGATTTAGGTGGTCATGTCTGTTATGTACACCCATCAAAACTTTACACGAGTCCATGTCGTTTCTCACTTGCTTTTGAACTGGGGAAATGGCTAATGCGCGTTCGTAGTGGTGCATGGCCTGGGAAAGCTCATTTTTCCAACGGTAGCATTGACCAGCAAGGTAATGAGCCATCCATGACGAGTCATTAAGTTGGAGTGCTTTGGTTACATCAAGTAATGCATGATTACATTTTTCTCTGTCAGCAATTGGATCCTTGAGTAACTTCAAGAAATACTCCGCTCGTTTCTCGTGAGCGGTTCCCAAGTTTATGGGAAGTAAACTTGGAATATTTACTGCTTCGGACAGCCATTGAACTGCGTTGTCAAGATGCACGGGACCTTGACCTTTCTTCAAAACTTTCTCCGCTTTCCCATGCAAAAGGTTCATGTACTCCAGTGCCTTTAGGGACGATGTTACTCCTGCTTTTTCGACCAATTTTTCAATATCTTCACCTTTCATTGCAAGGCAATACAAGCTACTCCTAAAGATCTCCACATTCTTCAGGAATTCTTCTCTTGAGATTTTTTTGCTTGTGTGATGAGCCAAGTCGTTCCTAATTTTTTTCAAATTGTGCACAGCGGAGTTTTCTGCTTCATACTTCTTTGGATCACCAAAATTCACAATTACAACTGACAACAGGGATACATCCCACTCTTCCACGCACCTTGTTGTTAATGCCGATTTTTGAAATGGCAGAGCCTTCTTGTGGACATTCTGCCCTAGTCCTCCCAAGAATTGTTGAACATTTTGAGAATCATCCACCCAGTCTTTACCAGCTTCCGTTTTCCAGCGAGCTTTAAACACGTTCCGAAGATGTAAGCAGGAACCAAGCACCATGTTATCCAGCTTGTAGTAATATTCTTCTTCCGAGCAGGGATTCATTTTGGCTACCACTTAGGTTCTACAATAGTTTAAAATATTCCATAATATATAGAGCAGAAATAAAGCAGTCATGATGTATGATGTTAGCAGCATTACGAATCGAGCAATTAATAAAAAATGGCGATAAATGACTAACATGCCACTTACGTTACAATAAATGTTTGTTTACCAAAAAAAAGAGTTTCAAGTTTCCTGAGACCTTCAGCCTTAGCAATACTTCAGAAAGTCCGACGACTAAAATAAATAAATAAATATACAAAATTCAATATAAGAGATGTAAATACAGACAGTCGTTTGATACATCAATAAAATTACAGCTAAATATTTAATAAGTAGTATTAATTTAATTTGAAATGATCGATGTCAGAAGCCATAGAAGTGCATCTAAATAAAAAATATACATACAGACACGCATTGTAGCTGCGTCCTACTAAACTTATTTACCTTTTATCGATCTTATCTTGGATTTCAAAATTCAAAGATAAACCTCCGTTCAAGGTTCCACGAAACCAGGTAAAACACAATTTAAAAACTAATTGCACTCAGCAGCAGCGAAAACAAACGACATCGAAATCAACGATCAGACAATGGCCAATAGTGATTTCAGATTGACTAGGAGTTAAATGTAGTACAAGGTACAGAGGTGTAAACCATTTGACCCAGTGAAATTCCTCCTCTACTTTACTTGTCAGTAAAATTTTCGTTTCTATCTCATTAAAATTGAAAAGTGACTTAAAACGTTGATCGAAAAATTATGATCAGTTAATAGTTTGAATATCTCTCATATTCGACCTATCATGATCATGCAATGACGTAATTTAAACAAATATTCCTCACACACCGCACCAAATATTTTTCCACGATCCACAACAATAGCTGGCATTGAAATGTAGCATTTTATAATAATATTGAAGGCACTTTTTGCCCAGCATCAAAGAAATGTATTATGTGATGATGCAAAGATGCTGAGCAAAGCCCCCAAGAACCTATTATAACCTCGGGGGATTGAGATACAAGTACTAAATGCTTTTAAAATAATCGATATGCATTTTTACATGAATCAATTAGATTTCTTTAACTATGGAGATAGAACGTTGGCCGATTTTAAGCTGTTATTGAGGTAGGCTTGCGCATGGTTTCCATGGAAATTTCAACTATCAAAACTACTTGGATTTTTTGTATGGATTTCTTGAAGATGCTGACTGGTGTGGACGACTGGAAATGAATGAATTCTCCAGTGTTGATCATTGATCACACAATTCACACATGCAAAAAAGAATTTTTACAAGTAAGTTTATTATGTACTTTCTCATCCAATATCATCCCATTCAAATGTTAGTAATGCTTTCTTATTAAAACTACGAAATGAACGTTTATATCCATTCTTACACTTGAATTGTGCATTTGTGGTTATTAAAACGCAGTGGAAATGAAGGTTAAGAGTAAGAAAGAACCTTTTAGAAAACATCATATTTTATCTATGCTATGATCATAATATAATATATAGACCATATTATAATGCTCTTATGTTTGCATCAGTTTTTGTTTTTCTCTCGAACAATGAATCTTTGCAACGATAATCTCAGGAATATAAATTATCTTGCATCTTAAAAGATTCTCAAATTACATCCTCCCTCTACACTGGAGCCGGGAACAACAACAACAAGGCAATAAAACTTGTACATTCGGCATTTTTTAAGCAGTTTAGTAGGTATGTATTTGTTCTTTATCGTATCAAATGACAAATTTAAGAGTGGCAGAGTGGGTTTAGTTTTTAATTTATATATTATGCCAACGGCGATTTACGATACATATAGCAGCTACAAAATGTATAAAGTTGATAGGCTTTAATTGTCATAGACACAAAATTCAACGCGAAAATACTTACAACTTAAGTCATCGTTAAGACAAATAGCAATATTAAACAACTGTTTTTATCGGAAAAGTTTCGAATATCTCACGAATTTCGTTAGTTAAGTCTTTAAATAATAATAATAATAATGCCTGCGATTTTTTTAAATGGAATTTTTTAATTAAAAAAAATATACTCTGCGAGTCACCGGGCACTCCACTCCTAGAATCTATCCGAATTACTGCTACCAGTGCTACCACTTAATGGAAAAAGTTGATCTTCTTTAATTCCAATACATTTGGCAATACAGGGAAATGACGATCTGAGTATCGTTTTGGTTTCCTTCCTAAAATTGGACCCTCCTAAGTAGTAAATTGGCAAGTTAACAGCAGAGTTGATCGTGTATGATAATCCAACTCCCATACCAAGCTCACGGTAGTAGATATTTTTCAAGAGAAAATAGTTTAGTACGATGGGCGCAATGTTGCATAGAAACAGGACCACCACAACTGGCAAAAACATACGAACAGCACGGATGTCATTTTTTTGGTTCACGTCCAACACAGTTTTTTGAGAGTTGTATCGATAAATCTGGAAAAGTTTAAAAAAATGAACAAGTTTATAATTTGTACATTAAGTAAAATCAAGAACGTTTAGGTTTTTAGAATGTTGCTTAATTATAAAAACTTACATGGAAGTACACCAGTCCATTAAATAATAGCAACAATGGAAGTGGAGCCCAAAAATCAATTTGATTGAAATACCCCTTGAGGGTCACGTAGAAAAACTTTTCCAAGAAAGTGGACAAAATTAAATATTCCAACCCTCGAGTCGACTCGACCTTCTTTCCGAACTGATTTTCTCCCACGTAAACACTCGAATATCGAGGAATGGCCATTAGTAGTGCAAAAAGAATGGAACAAAATGCTAGTATTCTTGTCCTCCGAAGATTGAACCAGCCCATTGTTTTTGTTGGGAAGGCAACTACCACATACCGCTCGAATGATATGAGAACGGTCATATAGGAAGATCCGGAGCGACCAAACAAGGTGGTAAATGTACCAAAGTAGTACAAGTACAGGGCAAATCGACCTCTATTCCAATTTTCTAAACAAAGAAACACATATAACGACATAAAAGGTTTTGTTCTACATTAGATCTCGTGTAATTTGTATTTTTATGAATTTGTATATATTTTTTTACGGAAGTAAATTACTGATCCAACAGCTCCAATGATGGGAAACACACTGCAAAGGACATCGTAGCAAGCCAAAGTTAGGAGAAAAATGTCAAATGCTCTTCTGCTGTTCCTTTGTTTCAAAATTGCGATAATCAAAAGATTTGCCAAAGCACCGAAAGTTCCCATCACTGCGATAATACCCATAATCACTAAACTTATTACATGTCCCGAGTGGCTATAGTCGTCTAGTCGATCACCCATAAGGAATTTTCCCAGGTAGCGGCAGTAATAGCAAAAACCGGGTTGTCCTTCCTCTCCATAGTTACAATCCTCGTGGTTATCAGGAAAGTCCAAAAAATAGCAGGATCCTATGGGTAATAGAATGGTGGTTTTGTTGCTCGAGTTGGGCAAATTTATAATACTTTGCATTTTGGTGGCAGACAAACAAATAAATAATAATATTTCCAGTGAGCTTTATTGTTTAGGAAAACTTTATTGCGGTACTAATTTTTGTGTGTCTGGAGCTGTTTACTCTGGATTTGTGCAACTGCTTACTATTACTAATAATGAGTCATTTTATTGCTACAAGCAGGTTTACATGTCGTCGTTTATATCTCTTCCAAAAGGCATTTAGGAAGAATTATCATAGTAAGAATACCATTCACTTTTCAGTATAGCATCTATAGCAGTCTATACCGCTCAGCAACCGGAAATAAGTACCACCATTTGTGACATTTTGAGTGACCACGATTTTCTGAAATTTCCTGGTTCAAAAATGTGAGAAATAGGCTAGTGTAATTTCAGTAGGTAAGGTATTACGTAAAATAAAGTATTTACGACAAAAATTACAATTTTACAATGCTTAAAATTGCATTGCATTGCAAATACATCTTACATATCAGATCAGCTTAGGTAGTAGTAGTAGTTAACAGTATGTATGTAGTAATATGCAAAGGTGTTACGCAATACTAAATAGATCGGCTATTGACTTCAGTTAGCAGTTTCAATATTCTCAGGGTATGTGAAACGTGAGTCATCTTGTCAGCATCAGCATGTTTCAATGAAATTCGGCATGTCGGTTCTTGCTCTCATAAGTGCAAATTAAAATGATTTTAAACAAAAGTAAAATTTGACAACCTAAAGATAACTGAGATAATAACTTAATCTTGAGATATCTAGAAAGCAGAAACGCTTTTTGATACATATAGGTACTTTATCATGTGCCTTTATTAGCTGCATTGTGAGATGGCAAGTAACTAGAGATAAACCATAATGTTTCACGTACAATTCATTTGATGAGTGGATGAGTCATCATAAGTTGTGCTTAAACTATAACAGACTTACTGGCAAGTTACAACTACACTGCATATTATTTACATGTAACTAGAAGCAGTAAATATATTATGTAAGCCATTGGCGAAGATGTACTCAATCACTGCTTTACTTTATCGTTGATTGGGTATACCTCCATCTACTACGAAACAGTTTTTGTAAAACCACAGTTGGTATCGATCGTAGTTCCGTGGTACGTTCGTCGGTTCGTACGTTAGTAAAATTCCAGAGAATCTGCTATTTCATATTGTCATTGTTATTACACATTACAGAAACCTCAATCATAGAGGGCTAACATACAACATAATGGTTGTAAAGCAGTTATATTAGATCCTTTTTAATGCATTACCTAATGAATATGGATTCATACCAAGTTCTGCATATATACACTTAATATTGCGGTTAAAGACGTTAGTCTTGTTAGTTAGTACACAATATTATACAGTATATTAAGAGAGTAACATGTATCAGCCAGCATATAATGGAGCTTATCTTTTGTTTATAATCCATTGACAAGGTTTGCTAAAAAGGAAAGTGGACAAATCATCTAAAGCTCATTTATACAACTGCGTAAGCAAATATATAAGAAGGTAGAGTAGAGCTGTGGAAATCGAATCAAAATGTAAAATCCCCATTCATTTGAAAAAAAATTTTGAATCATTAAAATCCTTTATTTCTTATTTAGGTAAAAGTAATCTATGCATGCTATTATGTTTATAAATCTTTCTTAAAACTATTATTCTATATCCTTATAGATAATAGACACAAGTATAATATGCGTATTGTAGTACATGAACTATGCATGCAATCAATCAGTCAGTCAAATGAAAACGCATCAATCAGTACATCTCTAAACTTTTACTGGCATTTGATTGACTTGACTGATTGTTCCCATCCTTCACAATTCCAAAATATTTAGAAACCAATGGAAAGGATGACACAAGTGTCGCTTTTGTTTCTGCCCTGAAATTGGCACCTCCCCAGTAATAAATCGGCAGATTAACTGCTGCGTTAAGCACATTAGATAACCCTACTCCCATTGAAAGTTCCCTGTAATAGATCCATTTTGCCAGGTAGTAATTTAACGTAATGGGAACAATGTTACAAAGAAACAGGACGAATACCACTGGCAAAAACATGCGAACCGCACGGATTTCACTCATTTGTTTTGCATCTCGACCAATTTTTTGAGAAGTGTATCGATAAATCTGTAAGAATATAATGAAATTAGACGTACTGAATATATACCCAGTCATATGACTCAAAAGATTCAAAAGATTTCATAAA
The DNA here is from genome assembly GCA_034695405.1 of Entomobrya muscorum. Classification (NCBI taxonomy): domain Eukaryota; kingdom Metazoa; phylum Arthropoda; class Collembola; order Entomobryomorpha; family Entomobryidae; genus Entomobrya; species Entomobrya muscorum. The sequence continues at coordinate 8,181 of JAQIWO010000312.1, forward strand.
TTAAAAACTTACGTGGAAAAATATCAGCCCATTAAACAACAGTAACAAGGGAAGTGGCACATAAAAGTCGACATAGTTAAAGTAGCCCTTGAGGGTAACAAAGAAAAACTTTTCCAAAGGGGTTGACAGAAACAAGTACTCGGAATTTCTAGTTACCCCAACCATCTTCCCCAATTTGTTCTCTCCGACGTATACACTGACATATCTTGGGAGAGCCATTATCAAGCAAAACGGAATTGAACACAGAGCAAGTATCCGGGTTCTTCCATTGTTAAACCAACCTAGTGTTCGTATTGGAAAGGCGATAACCAAGTAGCGCTCAAAAGATATAAGTACGGTCATGTACGAAGATCCTGCACGACCAAGCATTGTGGTGTATGTACCGATATAATACAAATACAGAGCAAATCGACCTCTATTCCAATTTTCTGAAATAAATATTATAGGTAATGTGTATTCATTTTTATTCTGTTTATAGGATTTATAAATAACACTTAAGTAATTGTTCATTTACGGAAGTAAATTACAGATCCGAGAGCCCAGAAAATAGGAAATACACTACAAATAACATCGTAACACGCCAAAGTGAGAAGAAACATGTCAAACGCTTTCTTGCTGTTCCTACGTTTCAAAACAAGGATGATTAGAAGATTCGCCAGTGCTCCAAAAGTTCCCATCACGAGATTTATCCCCAGAATTAATAGGCAAATTATATGTCCCAGTTTATCATAGTCTTCTAAGCTCTCTCCGGTAAGAAACTTTCCCAGGAAGCGACAATGATAGCAAAAAATAGGATCCCCCTTCTCTCCATAGTCGCAGTCCTCGTTGTTATCTGGAAAGTCCAAGAAGTAACAAGATCCAATAGGTAAGAAGATGGTTTTATTGGTGGGGCTTGAACCGTTAAGACTACCGTTAAGGCCTGCCATTTTGAATACCTTGTAGAAACTGAACAAAAGTCTACACTGACCGGGTTTCAGAACGGTTTAATCAACTTTGTTTTTCATGTGTTTGTATTAAAGTTCCTTTTGTTTCGTTGTTAACCACATTAAACGCTGTTGTGGTATGAATTAAGTAAAGTAAAAGATGTAATGCGTTTGGTATGGTCATTTATCATCATGCAATAAATTATTCTAAAACTTTCCACGTACATAAGTATTTAAACAAGTATGAATATGAACATGTTTGTCCGTCAGTCAGCTCACACGCTCTTGTAATGTTCTGCATTATTTATCTGAAGCAATTTGGGAATTTCAGCGGCTAGGATTTTTCACTAATTGTAAGTGTCATGATTTTTGGCATTCACTAAAGGTTGCAAGACAGCAAGAAATGTAACTTTTTAATCACGTCCTTAAATGACTAGGTATGCGGGCAACTGCTGGCCTTTTGGGATTTCAGTACAAGCCTAATAGAAGTGTCCTGTCTAAGCAAAGCATCATTACTATGGTTTGCAGCAACTTTGGCGAACGTCTTGGTGGGTGGGTAAGTGACAAGCGGAAACAATTTCGAGATGAAAAATGTAAACTTGTTTTGTGTAGTTGACTGGGTATTATCCTTTTTATCGTTTGGGTGTATATTGCAAGAGCAACATTAATTCAAAATGTAATGGCAAGGAAGAATGAGTCATGATCATGAACCCCATGCACAGTAGAGTAATTAGGACATGCATACTTTACATAACGTCATAAATACTTGATAAAATTTTCGTTACTTGGAAATCAAACAAAAATTTAAAAAGTTTCGTGGCTTATGCTACTACTTGGTGGACATGTCCGGTTGAAGACTAAAGCAAAGTAATTGTTTGATTGACTGGTACTCGTAGTGCTGGCTGAGCGATTACAAATGCAAATTAAGAATTTTTAAGAACAATGACTTTTTGTGTTAACCAATGATTGAGCTATCTTTCAATATTTTTTTCTTATTGATGTAATATAAAAACTCAAATAAAGCCAGTCATTTCATATAAATGCGGTTCACCACGACAAGTACTTTTGTAGTTCATGAGCATTTTATTAGGGAATGCATACTTTCAGTGAGGGAGATATATATACAGTGGTTAAAGATGAAAAATTTACATTTGTATTACTTTTCATAAGGCAATTGGTAAGTAACTCGGCATATTTACTTGCATCGTAAGAAAAAATTTAATTAGGTCATTGTGCTACACAATCATTTTTTGTAAAGTTTTAAAAACTAAAACTATTATTCCAAAATTAAATCACAGTGGATTCGATGGTGGAATAGCGAGCACATGGCAAGCTCATTGTTTATCTATGCAAACAATCAGCAGCTTGATATACTGGTCGTCTGACAATGTTAAACTGATGGTTTTTTTTATTATAAAATAACACGTATTTAAATACCAATCAATCAATATGCTGTTATCACTAGCACTGGACAGGCTAGATTGGATAAAACTTGTATTTTTACTGTCGCGAATTTGTTTATTGGAACGAAGGTGACATTTGAGTGTTGCTGCCTGATAAGACGTGTCCATACCTTTCACTTGAGATGAAAATACATCCAATGATCGATTTGTTTTCGAACACACCTAGATAATTTAAGTAGGTACTTTATAAATACTATGCATCATTTTAAAGCTTGCACGTGCATAAGTTTGCATTATACATGCCTAAAATCTTTCATGTATATAAAAGTATATGCATACAGTTTTTATTTATGAAATAAAAAAGTCTAATGAAATATAAGTAGAAGTTCACAAAACTCTGCTCCTGCCAGATCATTAAAAAAATTCGGTTTACGCATAAGAAATCATTAAAAAAATATATAACAGCGGATCATACAACCGTATAAAATGTACGACACCATAAAGGCTTTATTCATATGACTAAGATTTTCCCCTCTTCTTCAAGGTCTCAAATATCATATAGGTAGATATTTATCAACGTTATCCCATGAAGTACGAAACGATGTTATGAGGGCGTATCATGTCGATAATGTTGTGTATTCAAGTAGTCGGATAACAACAGTTATATGATGAAGTATTTTTAGGTGTTGTACTAATTTTAAAAATCAACCTTTATAAATCAATCAATTTGATCGGGTTGAAATGATAAAACTAGACTACAGACTACATGGTTTGCAGGGTGATTTAAACTCATCAAACTTTTCTATTTAGACTATTTTATTTTCAAAAGTGCATGGAATTACATTATCCTGATCGCTTTTGCACGGAACACAGCTTAAAACGCTTAAAAATGGAATCCCAGAAAATCTTGCATTTTCTAGCAGTAGTGTTAGGTGCTCTTCTGTTAATAACCATTTCTGAAGCTTCCCCAACAGAAGATCTGACGACCAACGAAGAATTGCAATTGCATAGACTAACAAATGCTTTGCATCCATACAGGTAAACTTGTAATACATAAAGCATGCGGAAAATTTCACTGTTTAAATACATTCTTTTATACTGCTGCTAATAACTCAACTTTTAAAAATGTGAAGGGTTGAACTACGGTCAAGATGGACTCGACGCGCAAACACCTCCCAGGAGGAATCTCAAGGTCCTCTCACGTGCAACTTATGTAAGGCTGTAATGCCCCTTTTTAGGGAATGGACAAACAATAAATATACCAACGAGGAGATTCAAAAGTATGTAATCATCGCTTGTAAGCTATTGGAATTGGCTCCAAGGCCGGAAATTTGCGATCCGATCATTAAAGCATACACGGTATACACCCAATCCCGTTTTCTATGTGTTATTTTAGACGAAGAAAAAATATGCATAAGCCAAAGTTGAAGTTTACTATGATCTCTCAATCCTCTAGAATCAATTTTTGTACATCGTTGCAAATACCACTGGCCCTGAAAATGTAACCAATCCAAGTTCTCAAATTTGTGGAATTCTGACACCAAACTGTGAGCGCCCAGTGTTAAATGAATGGGAGGTAACAATACCAGGAAATAAACCAGCTTTGACAAACAGGACCATTTTAAATGTTCGTAAAAATTTGAAATCGGATTAAGTCATGTTTAAAAATGCATTCGATTCGATTCCACATTCCTGGTTACTATATTGTATGATAATAGGCAACGGAAAGTCGAACCACAAAAATTCTACAATTTACGGATCTCCATGTGGACTTGGACTATATGGTAGGCACGAATACTGACTGTGGGGAAGGAATGCCAATATGCTGTAGAGAGTATGAAGGCATTCCAACAAATGAGAGCTTGCGTGCAGGTATATTTAGAAAAAGTACATCGGAAATCGTAGTGAAAATATTGAATAAAACAAGAGGCTTTTAAAAATATGGCTTGATTTGTTGCAGGTCCGTACGGAGACTTTCATTGTGCGTTACCACTAGACACACTAAACTTGATGTTTCACCATGCCAAAAACAACAACCCAGTGAGAAGATTTGAGATTACATACCATTATAGTTTTATTTCTGATTTCAACACGAGGATTTTAATTTGTTTTTATGACAGGATGCTCGTTACATATTTCTAACTGGTGACTACATCCATTCTGGAGTCTGGCTGTACACACCTGAGGAAAGTGGCAGACATCATAGAAACGTAACGATTGCTTTGAAGGAAGCGTTTCCCGACAAGGACAATGTAACGATATATCCTCTCGTCGGAAATCACGAGCCTCATGTTGTCAACATGTATCCACCTGAGGAATTATGGGGGCAAGAAGATTTTAGCATTGCTTGGATGTACGAGGATATCATAAGACCATTCCGTGAACGAGATCCGGATTTTCTTCCAGAGGAAGAATTTCAACGATTTCTGAAAGGGGGATATTACAGTGTCACACCTGAGAAGGGACTTAAAATTATTGTTTTGAATACTAACGTCTGCTCACCAGAAAACTTTTGGCTTGGCTACAATCCATATCCGATTGTACAGGAAGAGTTGCAATGGTTCGCTGATACACTGAAGTTAGCAGAGGAAGATGAGGAAAGTGTATTGATTGAGGGGCATATTGAGCCTGGAAGTTGCTGGCCGATTTGGAGTGGAAAGTTTAACGAGATTGTGACGAGATTTGAGGGGATTATTCGAGGAAGCTTTTTTGGGCATTCGCATAAGCCGCAGTATCGTATTTCAATGGCTAAAGGTAGTATAAATGTATACGGAATTCATCAAGCATAAAAATGAAATCACACGAAAATACAATTTGAGGTAACTCTCGCTTATAGGTTCCATGAGACCCGTTTTCTCTAGCTATATTGCCGGAAGTGGACTTCCCGATTTAATGCACCCCGCCTACAGCATTTTCCATGTCGACGGGGCATAAGAGAGGATGAAAGCAAATGGGATGTCCTCAGATAGGAATTAATAATTATGAACTTGACCGAGTCAAATAGCTTGAAGAAACCAGTCTTTAAGAAAATGGCAGACTCACTTGAAACCTTCAAAATGGAGAATTTAAGCCCTTCCAGCATTTTGGAGTTTGCCAATAAATTAATTTGTAATCAGGAATTATTGGATGATTATTTAATGTAAAGTGTATGGATGGCTATCACAGCACCCCATAACAATGCGTAACAATAATGTAAGCAAGCAAGTTATACTACAGCGGCCTTGTTATCTCACTCCTTTAATGGTACATCGTAGGTTCCACAGTAAAGGTGAGAACATCTTGGACCACAGGACATGCCCCGTGCGTGACCGATGCAAGCTGTATGGCTAATATAATTTGTAACATTGTCAGTTCTAATGCCCAGGATGAGTCGGGTTGCAGATACTTTGAAAAGAAAATTCAAGAAACAAAATGTACTTTAGATGATGATAATGCTGCTGCTGCTGTGCAAAATCCACTTAGCTTTACATTTTTCTTTGTAGCAGCTTGGGCATATATTGTTCTTATCTAAACTAATGTACATTTTTATTTAGGATTTAATAAAGTATTTTCAGACCATTTACTGTCTTAGCTCTTGAAAAAACTATTTTGCACGATTTAATCATAAATGCTGATTTCCCCTGGGCTTTTTGATGAAATTAAATCTATGAAAGAAAAATGATTATATGTAAGTGCAAATGATGAAATTGATTCCTAGTTTATTGATTCACATGAATATGAAGATTTTACTGCTAATCAAAACTAGCCGGGCGTATTTATTAATTGGCGATATGCGCGATGCGTAATAATGTATATACAAATACAAAGGATGTATAGATACATAAAAACGTATTACAACGAATGACAATCTCTGTTCACAAGATAGAAAATTAAAAAAATAAGACATTTTTATGACAAATGATACAAAAATGCGGACACAATTCTTCCGGGCAAATGTAAAGTATAATACAGTTTAGCTTATTATCACGTAGCTGACAGCGTCAACAAGTATTGATCAAACTACACATGTCCGTCAGCCTGTAAACAACCACTTCTTCTGACCACTTGCAACGACCAATTTAATTAAACCAAAAGTAAGGTTTCTTTGTCATCATACAAGCAATCAATAATGAATGGCATTGCTTTACAGCGATTAACTCTCAGGAAGAATGAACCAGCTCAAACTTACCATTAATTGGCTTGTTGTTTGTCTCTTCTTCTTCTGGAACGCAGGCTTCTCAGGTTAAGGTTTTAGGTCATCATATTTAAAAAAATTCAATCTAACCGTTTTGTACGCAGATTAGCGACGGGAAATGTCAAATTTATTTTGTTTAAATATATTCATTTTCAATTTTTCGTATTTTGTAGCCAGCTGCTTACACTGGTTTACATTTTAATTATAGTTTGTCATTCAAATGCGAACGGGCTAATGTTCATATTACTATATACTATCCTGCAATACCTAGTACGTACATTTATATAGTTATTACAATACAACAAATGCAGAGACATAGTGTAGTTGAGTATAGTATTTAATCGGGAGAAGCGGAAACTTTTATTTCATTTCATTCATTCATGGTGATAGCATTCCTAAATACGAAGTAAATCATTAACTATTCGTAAGAAAGATGTTGTGCGAAGTGCGAACTATGCATCAGTTGTAAATTACGTTTTTATTGTCATTCAATCTTGGTTGTCATTACAAGCAATAGATTTGAGTAATTTTTTACAGGAATACCAAAGAAATTTACGTAAAGTAATTTGTAACAAAATGAGAAAAATACTTTACTTCGGTAAAAATCTTCCATTTTTAACCCTATTATTTGCTACATTATTGAATCATCTTAAATTAGCGGCAACGTATGTAAGAGATTCTGACCTTCTACCATACCTAGAGTCTTTTGGGTCCACTCGTTTTCAGTTTGGAGACGATGAATACACACAAATTAGTCTTGAACGCACGTACAAGTTTCTGGGTGCCAGTTATTCTTCAGTATACATAAACGGAAATGGAGTCATTACATTCGGACAAGGTACATTCAATTAAATGCTTGCGCATGCTTACATGCAATGAGTTTACCAATTAAATTATAAAGTTTTTTTCGTGTCCCCTTAATAATTATTCCCTATGTAGGAACCGGTAGCTACAATTACCAGTGTAAAAAAAATAGCACGAGTATTCCAACCATTAGCGTGTACATGGCAGACGCAGACAGCAGACACGGTGATGCTCCCACAACCGCTAAGCTATTGTATCGGCAGGATACGACTCGACCACCTCTAGAGAAAGTTTCAAAAGATGTTCTTACTGCCTTTCCAGCATTAACCGGGAGAATTTCTTTGAGTTGGATGCTATTAGTCACTTGGTACAACATTCCTCCACGTGGAGAGTTAAATACTTACCTACGCAACACTTTTCAATCGGTACTAACAACTGACGGTTCCCACTCTTTTACTTTATTTTACTACACTAATATAACATGGCCAATCTCAAGCACTGGTGTTGGT